>JAKSZT010049563.1:513487-530030 GCA_026826555.1 Tolypeutes matacus | reverse complement strand
AGCCATTTTAGCCGCTTGGGGGCGCCATTTTAGGTGTCCCTACCACAGTATACTATTTAAAGTTTCCAAATTTAAACAGGTAGCCCATTCAAGTTGTTTGAACTTATAGCCTCTATTTTCTGATTATGTTCACAACTATATTAATTTTTTAATAAAAAACAGCTTTATTATAAACATTGCAGTTTAGTATTATCTCTGCTATACAATATTTAGTGACACAGTGATTTATATGAGACAGGATCATAATTTTGGTATATTAAACCAATTGGTGTGCTAGTAGACAGTGCATCATTAGAATTTTCTAAAGTGTTAGAACCTATTTTTTCTGATTGAAAGCAATCCTAAATCCTAAAAACCCGACAGGATTTGTTTTAGGTTTGGGTTAATGAGATATTTTGTAGTATATTTTATGTTGTGTGCTTGTTTAAATTTATGGAGAGACTATGGTTGTGGAATTACAACCAAGATTCCCCTGTTGCATGAAAATTATGTTGAAGGTGACAGGCAACTTATTGTTAATTTTGTCCATCTATGACACCTTAAATGATTATGAGATTGCTCTCAGTCAAGGCAAAAGTTAATTAAAATATTAAATAGGCAGCTTCCTTAAAATAGTGGGAAAAATGGGAAAGAAAATTATCCAAATATTTGAGAATACACCAAAAGGAGCAACTCCTGTACAACAAGAAGGGCAACCAAAAGGAATGCTACCACCAATCCAGATCAAAAGAACAACGTTCAGAATAAAACCAGGAGAACAAACTTTGAAACACCCTTCAACAAAGGACACCCAAACAAAGCCCAGAACTTCAACCAAAGTCTGTTAAGCACTTTAACGGCCAATTCCATGGTCCCACCCCTCCGCTTCTCTGCCCTAACCTCCCACCATCCTGGGGATCCAGTTGAAGATGTAATGGGGTAAAAAGTGGGATGATCCCCTTACAGTGTCTGAAAAGGTGACTTCAACATGGTGTGCCCTTGGTTCCCCTTTCAGGGACCATCCTCATCTTTATGGGTATAATGTTAAACACACAGCAAAGTGTGTTTTCCTCCACCAAATTTGTACCATCCCTGGACTAGGAAGCAAGAAACAGCCATGTTTCCCATTAATGAAATAGCTGAGTTTGGTTTCCAGAAGAACTCATTTGTGGGGTCTTTAACAATCTTTTTTAGGTGCAGAAACTCTTAATGAGGACAGGACTTAGTCCCCATGACTAGGGTCCTTATTAATTGAGGAAATTTGGAAGCTATTTGAGATGTGAGAGTAGGAGAAAGCCACAGGAGGTTACCAAAGACAAAGTCATGTGATCAAGTGCTGCCATCAATACAATGGTGACAACTCTGAGAAAGAGCAGGACCTTGCTGATATCTTCATTATGGACTTCTGATAAAAGCTTCTTAAAAGCCAACTCATTGTGTGACATTGTAATAGTAACACTGGCAAACTAAGATGAGCATAATTCTTTAGAATCTTACCATGTGCTGTTCATGTAGAAGATGTCCCTGTGCTTAAATCTGAACTTCTATTTAACATTTTCCTTCCAGCCTGCAGGCACCAAGAAATTCCTCAAATCAAAACTGTATGTATGTTTTTTTGTGTGTGTATGTGAATCAAACAAAAAACAAAACAACAACAAAAAAATTTACATGTATCCATTACATTTAATTGAGAAATGTATATATTTATTCATCTGTGTTTACTTTTTAGTTTTTAATTGCTTATGTTTTCAATTATTAAATGTACAAAATAAAGTTAAAAAACAATAGTTAAAACTGTATGTATGGTGCTCAGAAAATTACCTCAGATAGGGCAAGAAGTAGAAAATTAAGTTACAATGTTTTTTCCATCCCTCTCTTTACTGAGCAGCTGCCATACATGGGATCTACCTGAGGAATAAGCCCTGCCATCCTGGTGGTAGAACAAAGGTAGTCTGAGTCAGGATTTCTTTCCCATCACATCCAGTGAATATCACACTTCATAGCACCAGTAAAATAATATTTTGATTAGAACACAGGCTTAGAAGACATGTCAGCCTGGATTTAAAGCCAAGCTTTACTAATTATGAGCCTTTAAATCTTATCCAAGTGATGCTCAAAGTTAGCATTAATTTCATTATTTACAAAATGGAAATATTAATATCTCCTTCATGGGATGTTATGAGAATCAAGTGATATACTAGACTTAGCAATGTGACTAATACATATAAAGTGCTTGTTATTTTTTAATTTGCAAGGTATTTATATTTCCCTTAACATCTATAAATTTTCAGGGAATCTCAAAATCACTCTCAGTTATTTTTGGATAAAGATTTAACACTCTAAGGAAATTTTAGAATTATGATAGTTCTTGAATCAGGATTGAATACAGCAAAACTTATCTTTTCTTCTCTCTTAATTTCAGCATTCTTCCAGACTCTTATTAAGTATAGAGAAAAATAAAGGAAGCTATTCCCAAACTACTGCCATAGAGAGTCTGCTATTCCAGTCTAATGGTATCCCCTCCCTCCCACCATGGTCACAGAAGCCACAGCCACAAGAGAAAACAGAATGAACTGGTTTGGCTGCCAACTTGACTAAAGTTGCTAATTCTAATCCTCTGGGAACTGAATGTTCAGAACACCTTTGACTAGCTGTGCTTAAGTAATATCCATTTAAATATATCTCCGAAATCTCATTTGAAAATGTTGATAAGGACAAACTCTGGGGACATCTGAGCTTGGAACAACACATAAGCATAACCAGCCACAAATAACAGATGCTGTTGATTCTGAGTTTCCAAGCCATGTGGATCCAGGGTTCCAAGGATCAAAAGAGTTCTCTCCAGGCTGAGCACAAACTTTTTTAAAAGAGCTGAATTCAGGGATATGCTCCTCCAGGAAAACTGCATTTGTTGCTGAGTTCCTAATGCTGGCAATCCATAAATTTTCTGTTTTAGCACGGTTTATATTTTCAGAATTTTAAATCTGGTTAGAACAAATCTCAAGTGGCTTTTTACAGTACACTTCATTTAGTCACAAAAAGAAAATTGGCCTATATGCAGGAAGGAGGTTGATGGAGAGCTATCCTCCAAAAGGTTATATATTTTCCCCATCAATTTCTATTGTAGACTAAAGCTTTGGACATTTTCTGACTACAGAAATTTATTATCTGAACTGGGATGCCTTTGGAGCACATTCACAGATATTTTTGTTGTTGTTGTTGTTAGCCTAAGCACTTGAACTTAGATTTACTTAGCAAGTTTCTTTAAGCAATGATTTCTGAGTCATTATTTGAAGAAAAGGAATACTAAATTTAAGGTAAAAATGGATAAACTTGAAAACAGCACCTACTGATAGCTCAGCCATTGTAAAGTCCATAGAAAATGTTCTCTACAAATAAGATGCCTTGTCATAAATTGAAACTGTTATTTCTCCAAATGCATTCAAAATGGTACTTATAATCAGTGACTTTTTTATTGGTATTTTTATCTCAAGTTCACACTAGCAACTTCAATTTATGGGTAAGTTGGATTTAAATATTTGTTTTACCACAGACCTTTATGAACAATGACTAGAATACAACTTATACTAAGGAAAGCACAACTGAGATACTAGAGAACCATAAATAAAAATGTAAAACTTTTATTAAATCATTTTACTGATGATAAGGCAATATGTTGTCTTTATAAAAAACTAGGATCACAGAATTGGTTTTTAAAAAGAACATAAAATTGCCCATAATACACAACTTAAATGAGCACTATTTTTCTTAATGTATTTTTTAGTGACATTGCTACTATCAATGTTATCTTAGACAACTGACATCAGAATATACCTTATATCTATTTGTATTTTTCCTCTCACTGTTACACTGTAAACACACCTTTCTGCATTAATAATACTTCTTATAAATTGATTTGATTTTCTACTTGATATTTCATAATTATCCATCATAATTCATTTAACTGATCCCTTTTATGTAGACATTTCAGTCATCTTCACATTTTCATTATTATAAAAAATATTGTGAAACACATGTTTCCTTACGTCTTGCCCATATTTTTTATTGAGATTAGATCCCTAAGAATATGGAATATTGGACCAAGCAGTAAGACCAATTATAAAGTCCATATTATATAAAGTATTTTATTCCCAGACTATTTAATACCAACACACACTCACCAGACTAAATAATATAGCTCCCTTACATCTTAGTTAATTTACCAGTTCAAATATTTCACTTTTTAAATTGCATTTTTGCTAGCTTATGAATAGTGGATTTATCATGTGTCACACATTTTCTTTGAGAATTAGCTTTTCATTAGTTTTACTTTTTCTTTATTATGGTATGATTAGAGTTTTTTTTATACTGTTTTTGTGTTAACAGTTGTCTGTCACAGTTGTTTTTTTTTTCATTTTTATTATATAACATTTTATTTAAAGAAAAATTAAAATATATTCTTACATTAGAGATTCCTACAGTTGGAGAATAACAATTATTTCATTGCTTTATATGTCTGTATCTTTTATTTAAGTAAAATAAACACATTTGAAGTATAAGACTCTGTTCAGAGTTAATTATCTTTGAAGGGTCTACAAGAGACACCTCTTCCCTAAATGGAATTAGAAGCTCCCCAAGACAGTATTTAGAAGTTAGTAATGTGAAATATCAGCATTTCCTGATTTTAGTTTCCCTAGGACATACAAACATAATAGGTGGTATCAATTATAAAGAAAAGTTTCAAAAATTAAACAGAATCCAATTTTCTGCAAAGTCTTTGTTTATGAATTATCTTCCTTTGTCTACCATTCCCAGGATGAATATAAAAGAACTGTGCTCACAATTTGTTAAGAACAGTAAAGCTAGCCCTTCCACACCATGGCAACAGCTTTGCAGATACCCACATCATGATAGTTGAAATAACAAAGCCCAGCAAAGGATAAAGCCAAGAATGTTGCAAGGCCTCCCTTGGCAGCTTTCTGTAATACCTTCCCAGGGACATAGTCAGTAATACCTTGTTCAAGGTCCCATTTACTATGGATAGTGACTATTGCAGCCAGGGAGTAGTCCACTAGAGAACAAGGAGTAAAATAAGTAGCTGGAATCGGGCCCAGGATCAAAATGCTGACAACCTTCTCAGCAGTCCAGTGGAGAGATGCAGCCTTGGAACTAAATGGCATCTGGGGGACAGGTGAATGTGCTGCACTCCTGGGGTGGACTGCTCTTGGAGAAATGCTGAGACGTGAGCAGGTCTGAGAACTGCCATCCTGCTTAAGGCTCAAGGCCATCCCTGTCTGTCCCTCTTGTTGCAAATGTGTTTTGAATTTGTTCCCTGTCTTTATGTAGTTGAATCCATCAGTATTGTGCTATGATTTATACCACAGCATTTTTCCTTAACATGCCTCTCCAATGCAGACATCTGTTATATATTTGTCTGTTTGTTTTCCTGTTTTTGAGCAGACTGAATTTTTAATATGCAAAATCCACTTTTTCTTTTTCTTTTTTATGGTGCTATAAGATAAGAATTACTTTGTTTTGATAAAAGGCCATCAATTCTGAAAAAACTTTTATTAACCACACTGAACTATATGCAATATTCTGTATATTAATGTCTTTTGGGGATTTGACTCTGAATGCTTCTTAATAAGCTTATTGGTTTTCTTAAAATTCATCAAAATTAAGAGTATTTTAAATACCAAACCACTTTCAATTTATTTATCAAGTCTAATATTTTTTTATTCTTGATGTAGTAATTTCTTCATTCAAATGTTTCCTAATATAATTCGTGGTTTTTCTAACACTATGCAAGAGGACTTATTTCATTGATATTCATGTTTTTTCATTTATTTAAATATTATAACAAGGTAACATTTCAAAGATAAAAATTATGATATGTGATATTCTTATTTTTTGATCTTTTAATAATAATTTGGAAGTGTGTGGAAAGCTATAACTTTATCTTTAGTATACAAACTTTGATAAAGTAATAATGATCTTCCTGATTTCCTCTATGACATTTGCTATTTTTCTTAAATTATATATGAAAAACCTTAGACTTAGTAAGACAATGGCCCATAAACAATATCACATGGCACCTAAATAGTGAAAACAGAAATTATCTACAGTCTGTATATTCTAAAGAACATGGTCTGACCAATAAATTACCATGCTTTTATGACCTCATATTCACACATGTTTTTTTCCGAACTGGTGCAGAGAATAGAAATCTTTCTTAAATGTTGAATCAAAAATACCCTTGATATTTAATAGGAAAGAAATTCCCCAAACAATAAGTTCTAAAGTTAGCAATAAATTTGGGGAAGATCGTTTGGCATCAAGCTCCCTGTTTTATCTTTTCAGATGTGTTTGATGAGGAAACTGATATTCCTATGCAATTCTGTTTCAGTGAAACATAAGCTCAAAAATCTCTGTGCCACCGTGTATGTTCCTGTAGCCTCAAATATTCACTCAGTTCTGTTGAGGCTGAATTGTGACTACATGATTTTATTAATGTACCTAAAATATATTAAAATAGTTTATGGATAAGAATTTTATTGAAATGGCGTCATTCCAACCCCAACTCCTGCATTCAGATTAGAATTATTTTTGTGGTAGAAAGGCATCAAGCAGAAATGAATTATTTTGGAGGAAGGAAAGAAAGTCGTTAGGCATGTGTTTTGCACATGACTGTTTCTTTAACTCAGAAATATTAGTTCTAGCTCCCATGACCAAAGCAGCCTATGCTCTTTATGAATCCTGGTGGACTTAATGAAAAGTTTCACCCTAGAGGAAAAAGGCATTTGGGAAGGGATTACAAAATCCAGTTCCCTTCTTTTCCATATAGAATCAATGATCAACTAGGTGGTATTATTTTGCGAAATTCCCAAAATCCTAACTAAGCATTAGTCATATCCAGTCTCTGCTGACATGCTCTAACAGGGACAGAACTCCAACCAAGCAGTCAGTCTGATGGATGACATGTCCTACTTAACAATGTGTTTCAGTGAATCCCCCTATGACTCTTACTTCTTTTTTATTTAAAATTGCCTCAAAGGGGCATCTTTTTGTTGGTGGTTAGATGCCTACCCTTACCCATTATGATCACTGTAAGTACAGGAATATCCTGAATCCAAGGTGCTAAATGAGTTGCACCAAATCAGATGATTCCTGGCAAGGTTGCAACCTATTCCACATCTGAAGCTGAGGGAGAGGAAATAGAAGTACGTTTTCCTCTGCTAGCTGTCTTTTTCCAAGGAGGTTTCACTGAGTGTGATTTTCTCAATTACTTCCTCAACCAAAGAATTGGAGATTTGAACCCAGGGGACTTAACAACAGAAACTAGGAATCACTGGGAAGAGAACAGAACACAAAGGGTTCTAATAGGTATTTGGTCAATTTCATTGAAGGCTCTGAGTTGAGCTGCTTCAGATCCCACTTCTGACACCATCTTATGTTGTTAGTGAAATAAAACAGTTGTAAAGCAATTAAAGCATTTATTTAGGAACTTAGAATTTCAAATCAGGGACCATAAACTCAGGTAGTAATTTAATTAGTGACCAAGTAGGTGCTCTTAGGTAAGATAAATAGAGATGGAACTTCATATGAATTTGCCAACCTGTCTTAAGTCTAGCATTCTGCTTTGTCATCAAAAACAAATGATATTACCAATTCTTAGGCATATTTGTCATCACTTACTATTTTGAAATTTTTAAAAAAAATCATTTTATAAGTTTATGGTGGTAGCTTCCTGTGGTTTTAAATTGCTTTATCTGTATAACTAATTATGCTGCTCATCTTTTAGCTGGTGAGTTATTTGCCATATATATATCTTATTGGTCATGTATACATTCAAATCTTTGCCATTTTACATTGAATTTTCAATTTTATTATTACTGAAATTTGATAGTTCTTTATAAATTGTGAAAACAGGCTTTATATCAGATATGCCATTTGCAAATGTTTTCTCCTTTTCTGATATTTATCTTTTCATGTCCTCCTAATGAAGTCCAAATTATCAATGTTTTTATTTAATTGATCATGTTTTTGTTGATTTTTGTTGAATATTTTTCATATGTTCCATACTAGTATTTTATAGTTTGAGTTTTAACATTTATGTTTAATAATTTTTCATTGATGTTTATTCATGGTACAAGGTATTAACCAAAGTTCAATGTTCAAATGTATTTCCAGTTATTGCAGCTTCATTTTTCAGGTAAGCATTATACACTTTATAAGACACTCACATTTATATGCAAATTTCACATTTGCAAGTACAAAAAGCAAAGAATTGGAAAAAATCTAAGCAACTGCATAATCAGCCACATTCAATAGTTAATATTGTTGTCCTGGTTCTCCATTTTCTAAATGCAGTAGAAAAATGTAACTGTCATCTAGCTGGTGGACTTCACTTTTAGAAATTGGAAACTGTGTATAGTTCTTCACATGTCTGGGTTTCTGCAGACATAAACTGAGACTTTACCATGTTCCAGGCCAAATTGGCTAGAAGGAAGCCATCCATTGCTGATGAAAAACAAACTCTCTAGGGTTTCAAAACCAGAATTCGTGGTCTGTGTTTCTATACTGTTCAGCTGACTTTTGTTCTAGATAGGTAGGTATTTAGAAGTGGAAATCCCTTCTGTTTGAGGTCCTGTATCAGATGAATCAGTGCTCTTAGAAAAGCTGGAGTGTTTCACAATACTTCACAGAGACAACTGAGATGACTGTCTAAAAAGTTTAAGTCTGTCTGTGTCTCCACATCAAACATTTCAAGGCATAAGACCTTAGCATTTCCCCTACAACTGTGGGACTGGGAAGAAATGTTTGCAAGTAAAAAGTCAGTTTGGGTTTCTGTGTCCAGGGATTCCAAGAGTGGCTCAATGTTCATATTGCTAAGTTCACTCTCCTCTGTTTGAGTTTGATATTTGAGGCAGAAAAGAATTCTTCAATACAAAAGTCGATCACAAGATTTTGTGTAGGGCTAGTTGGGACTGGGTTTTTGGTCCAGATTTCATGTCAGACAAAAGACTGTGATTATCCCATGTCTGACCAGGCAGGTTACATGATGTTTTCTAAATTGCTTAATAAATCTGTGTTTTGGGTCTGATTATCTATCATGATTAGTAAAGGAAGCATCTTATTCTGTTCACAGACATTTACAATTGAGGCAGATTTCTCAATATCTTTACTTAATGGCTTAAGGACATTCTGAGGTAACAAACCATGAGTTACAGTCGTGGCTACCAAACTGTTGCTCATAACATTGTCTGTAGAAACCCTGTATGATGAACAGACATTCTCAAAAATGTCTCCACACATCACCACTTAGTCCATGTGCACCTGGTCATCTGTAGAACTTTGCACGCATGAATGGAAACAAGAAACTAAAAAGGAAAACTGCAGCATAGAAAAGTGCCACACAGGGGAAAAGGAGAGATAGAGAAATGACTCATGAATATAGATAGAAATCATCAGCAAAATACCTGTATATCAAATCTGGCAGCACATAAAAAGAATTATACAACATGATCAATTGGGTTTCATGCCAGGTTTGCAGAGGTGGTTCAAAATAAGAGCATCGGGGGGGCCAAGATGGCATTAGTGTAGGAGGGCACACACTGCAAGCTCAAAGAGAAAGGCGGATTGTGGACGGGGTCCTGCCCGGGGGTATGTGTTGTGCACGCGTGGAGTGAGAAGCTTGGGACATCTATCTGCGCGGATAAACGGCATGGATGGAACGGTGGAGTTCGTGAGTTTTAAGGCTGCAGGTGGTGGTTGGCACAGACGGCTGAGCCCGATGGTTAGGGAGAAAATATAAAATAAAATAAAACAGCCACTTAGAGCCACGAGCAGGCGAGAAAGTTTTATTTTCTGGGGATCTGGCTGCCTGGAGCCCCTTGGACCTTGTGTGAACAGAACAAATGAGCTAATTGGCACCCGGTGAACCGGAGCGGGGATTCTGGTCGGGGGACCGAGCTGATTTCCCTAGCGACCCAGGGATAAGACCCGGGCTGCTGTGGAGCCAGGAAGAAGGGACACTTCCCAAAAGAGGGAAGGTTCTATTGGAGGACAGGGAAGGGCATTTTTTTATTTTTAGACATCGATCTGGCTGCCTGCACCACCCCATAGCTTTGGGGAGCAGATAAGCTGACCTGAAGTACCATCAGGCAGAGAGCAGACGCAAATCTGCACTCAAACTGATTTACTTAGCAACCCAGTGATGCTCGAGCTCAGCTCCAGATGGGGCGGAATTGGCCATCTTTAGCACTCTGCACTGACTAACATCAGAGCTACAGCTACCCTGGGGAGTCCAGGAAGTGGGACGTGCTTGATTAATTTCCACAGGCCCAGCTAGGGTTCTTACGTAAGGGGGTTGGTCTAGAGGAGGAATTATTTTGGGTCCTGTATTTCGCTAAAAAAAAAAAAAAAAAAAAATTAAAATAAAAAAAAAAGTGAGGTCACTTCAATAAATGAAAAATAAATTCTTTTTAATTTAGTTTAATAGCTAAAAGGTGCTTCAGGACCTGCATATAGAACCCTGCATGGAAATTGATTGATAAACACAAGTAGGCAGGAAGGATCCATGTGGACCCTAGGGAAATCATTGACCCCCCCTTACTCTGTTTGACTGTTTGCCTGTGTAGATCTTTGGTTTCTCTCTGTTTCTTTCTGGTCCCTTGATTTTCTTTCCTCTTTCCTCTCCCCGTCTTTTTCCTTCCATTTTTTTTTTTTTTTAATTAGGTGCTGCTAGCTTGTCGCTTCTTTGCTGTGCTTCTTTTTCAGTAATTTCCTACTCGCTGTATATATTGATTTTGTATTACAAACTTCGCTTATCATTCCTGCATCTTTCTGCCTTCTGTTTTCTGTTGTGGCTCTTAGATACAACATTTTTTCATAGGCCCACAACTCAAGGGTGTCAAATTCTAATCCATCTATTTTGTTTTCTTCTTTTTTTTTTATTAGTATTAACTTTTTCCTCTCATCCCTTTCTTTACTAATTCTCTCCCTCCTCATAATTCTAGCCTTCTAAATCACAATATATATGTTCCTCCATTTGTTTTCCCAGTCCATTGTGGGAACGCCATTTTTTTTCCTAGTACTCTACACTGCATAAACAAGTTAAATATTCATCTCAGTAAGTCACATTTTGCCCCTCTTCTGACTTTTATCAATATTACTATTATCCTTCGGCCTTCCTTACATCTGTTGATACCTCTGGCCCTAACCTTTTGCCTTCAAGGGAACATAGAAAGAAGTAAGGAAGTAAAACAAGAAGAAAAACTGCCAAAGAGAAAACTTAACTCACATGCAGAACCAACAGCTATATAAAACTCTAGAGCATAGAGAAAATCTAATCAACTGAACAAACTCATCAAGATAATATGATGACCAGAGAGCAACAGAAAAATACAAATGACTCTGAGGAACTGGAAAACATTGAACAGTCCAATGCACAAAATAAAAACCAGGAAGCAATGCAGAACATCGAACAACTAATCAAAGCTATCCAAACAAATATCATGGACCAACTTAAAGAACTGAAGGAAGAGATTAAGGATATAAAGACGGCACTGGGAGAACATACTGAAGAAATATCAAACTTGCCTAAAAAGGTAATAGATATGATGGTAAACAATGGCACAAGCCAAGAAATGAAAAAGACGCTGGACTCACATAACAGCAGATTAGAACAGGCAGAGGAAAGAATTACTGATATGGAAGACAATACAGCTGAAATCAAAGAGATTGTAGAATAGATAGACAAAAAGATAGAAAAAATCCAGCATGGACTCAGGGAATTAACCGATAACACAAAACGCACAAACGTATGCATTATGGGCATCCTGGAAGGAAAAGAGAAGGGAAAGGGAACAGAAGGAGTGTTGAAGGAAATAATGGCTGAAAACTTCCCAATGCTATTGAGAGAGATGGATGTGCAGATCCAGGAAGCACAATGCACCCCAAATACTATAAATCCCAACAGGCCAACTCCAAGACATATACTTGTCAAAATGTCCAATGCTCAAGACAAAGAGAAAATACTCAAGGCAGCACGAGAAAAGAGAACCATCACATACAAGGGAAGCACAATAAGATTAAGTGCTGATTTCTCAGCTGAAACTACATGGAGGCAAGAAGACAGTAGTATGACATAGTCAAAACACTAAAAGAAAAAAATTTCCAGCCGCGAATTCTCTATCCAGCAAAATTGGCATTCAAAAATGATGGAGGGTTCAAAATATTCACCGATAAACAGAATTTAAGAGAGTATGTCAATAAGAAACCAGCACTTCAAGAAATACTAAAGGAATCTCTACAAGTTGAAAGTAAAAAAACAAGGGAGAGAGAGTTGGAGGAGAGTTTAAAAACAACTGAAAAGAAAAAAAGAAAAAAAAACAACACATGACATACATTAACCCAAAGAAAAAATGGCTGAAGTAAGAAATTCATTACGAGTAATAACACTGAATGTTAATGGATTAAATTCACCAATCAAAAGACACAGATTGGCAGAAAGGATAAGAAAATATGATCCATCTATATGCTGTCTACAAGAAACCCACCTTCAACCCAGGGATTCAAGGAGGCTGAAAGTGAATGGCTGGAAAACCATTTAACAAACTAACAATAGCCAAAAAAGGGCAGGAGTAGCTATTCTAATATCAGACAAAATAGACTTTAAATGCAAAACTATTGTAAGACACAAAGATGGACCCTACATATTAGTAAAAAGAGTAATCTCTCAAGAAGAGAGAACAATCATCAACATTTACGCACCCAACCGGAGTGCCTCAAAATACGTGCGGCAAACTCTGGAAAAACTAAGAGGAGAAATAAATGCCTCTACAATTATAGCAGGGGACTTCAACACACCACTATCATCATTAGACAAAACATCTAGACAGAGAATCAATAAAGAAACTAAGGCACTCAACAATACATTAGAAGATTTGGACTTAATAGATATATACAGAACACTACACCCAAATACAGTGGGATTTACATTCTTCTCAAGTGCACATGGAACATACTCCAAAATAGACCACATGCTAGGCCACAGAACAACACTCAATGAATTCAGAAAGATTGAGATTATACAAAGTAATTTCTCTGACCACAACGGAATGAAGTTGGAAATCACTAAGGGCCAGAGAAACAGGTTAGGCACAAGGATATGGAAGTTAAACAACACACTCTTAGGCAAACAGTGGGTCAAAGAGGAAATCTCAAAAGAAATGAGTAACTACCTTGAAACTAATGAAAACAACAACACAACATATCAAAACCTATGGGATGCAGCGAAAGCAGTCCTGAGAGGGAAGTTCATAGCCATAAATTCATATATTAAATAAGAAGAAAGAGCTAAATTTGAAGACCTTACTGCACACTTGGAGGAATTAGAAAAACTCAACAAACTAAACCTAAAGGAAGTAGAAAGAAGGAAATAACAAAGATTAGAGCAGAACTAAATGAAATAGAGAATAAGAAAGCACAGGAAACAATAAACAAAACCAAAAGTTGGTTCTTCGAGAATATCAATAATATTGACAAACCCTTAGCCAGACTAACAAAGAAAAAGAGAGAACAGATGTGAATACATAAAATAAGGAATGAGCAAGGTGATATCACTACTGACCCCACAGAAATAAAGATTATCATAAGAGGATACTTTGAAAATTTATATGCCAACAAGAATGACAATTTAGAGGAAATGGATAAGTTTCTAGAAACCCACCAACAGCCGACATTGATGAAAGAAGAAATAGATTAACTCAACAGTCCAATTACAAGTAAAGAGATAGACTCAGTCATCAAAAAACTCCCAACTAATAAGAGGCCAAGACCAGATGGCTTCACAGCTGAATTCTACCAAACATTCCGGAAAGAGCTAACACCAATTCTACTTAAGCTCTTCCAAAAAATAGAAGTAGAAGGAATATTACATAACTCATTCTATGATGCCAACATTACCTAATACCAAAACCAAATAAAGATACCACAAGAAAGGAAAATTACAGACCAATTTCTCTAATGAACCTAGATGCTAAAATCCTTAACAAAATACTTGCTAATCGCATTCAACAACATATCAAAAGGATTATACACCATGACCAAGTGGGTTTCATCCTGGGTATGCAAGGATGGTTAAATATAAGAAAATCTATCAATGTAATATACCACATAAAAAGATTGAAAGAAAAAAATCACACGATTTTCTCTATAGATGCAGAAAAAGCATTCGACAAAATACAGCACTCTTTCCTCATAAAAACACTACAAAAGATAGGAATAGACAGAAACTTTCTGAAAATGATAAAGGGTATATATGAAAAACCCAAAGCTAACATCATGTTCAACGGTGAAATCCTAAAAGCCTTCCCTCTGAGATCGGGAGCAAGACAAGGATGCCCACTATCACCACTCCTATTTAACATTGTCTTAGAAGTACTTGCATGAGCACTGAGACAAGAAAAGGACATAAAAGGCATCCAGATTGGAAAAGAAGAAGTAAAAATTTCATTATTTGCAGACGACATGATCCTATGCATAGAAAGCCCTGAGAAATCTACAACAAGGCTTCTAGAACTTATAAAGGAGTTCAGTAATGTGGCAGGCTATAAGATCAACGCTCAAAAATCAGTAGCATTTCTGTACACCAATAATGAGCAAACTGAGGAGGAAATCAGGAAAAAAATACCATTTACAATGGTAAATAAAAGAATCAAATACCTAGGAATAAATTTAACTAAAGATGTAAAGGACTTATATACAGAAAACTACACAACACAGTTAAAGGAAATCAAAGAAGACTTAAATAAATGGAAAAATATTCCCTGTTCATGGATAGGAAGACTAAACATCATTAAGATGTCTATCCTACCCAAAGTAATCTACAGATTTAATGCAATCCCAATAAAAGTCAACACTGTATTTTTTAAGGAACTGGAAAAACTAACCACAAAATATATTTGGAGAGGCAAGAGGCCCTGAATTGCCAAAGACATATTGAAAAAGAAAAATGAAGTTGGAGGTATCACACTACCTGACTTTAAAACATACTACAAAGCTACAGTGATCAAAACTGCGTGGTATTGGCACAAGGATAGACCTACTGACCATGGAACCAAATTGAGAGTTCTGATATAGATCCTCGCATATACAGTCATCTGATATTTGACAAGGCCACGAAGCCCACTCAGTTGGGAGAGAATGGCCTCTTTAACAAGTGTTGCTTAGAGAACTGGATATCCATATCCAAAAGAATGAGAGAAGAATACCATCTCACACCTTATAGAAAAATCAAGTCAAGATGGGACAAAGATCTAAATATAAGAGCCCAAACCATAAAGACCTTGGAAGGTAATGTAGGGAAGCATCTACAGGACCTTGTAATAGGAAATGATTTCATGAACTTCACAGCCAAAGCACGAGCAGAAAGAGAAAAAATAGATAAATGGGACCTCATCAAAATAAAAAACTTCTGCACCTCAAAGGATGTTATTAAGAAAATAAAAATGCAGCCTACCCAATGGGAGAAAATATTTGGCACCATATATTTGATAGGAGCCTAATATCCTGCATATGCAAAGAAATCCTACACCTTGAAAATAAAAGGACAAACAACCCATTTAAAAAATGGCAAGTGACCTGAAAAGACACTTCTCCAAGGAAGAAATACAAATAGCTAAAAAGCACATGAAAAAATGCTCAACATCGCTTGCTATCAGGGAAATGCAAATCAAAACTACAATGAGATACCATCTTACACCCATCAGAATGGCAGCTATTAAAAAAACAGGAGACACTAAATTGTTGGAGAGGATGTGGAGGAATAGGAACCCTCATCCACTGCTGGTGGGTCTGTGGTATGGTCCAGCCACTGCGGAGGACAGAAAACTAACAGTAGATCTTTGGTATGATCCAGCAATTCCACTGCTGGGTATATACCCAGAAGAACTGAAAGCAAAGACACAAACAGATATATGCACACCAATGTTCATAGCGGCATTGTTCACTATTGCCAAAAGTTGGAATCAGCCCCGGAGCCCATCAACAGATGAATGGATAAGCAAAATGTGGTACATACATATAATGGAATATTACTCAGCTGTAAGAAGGAACAAAGTGCTAACATATGGAATAACGTGGATGAATCTTGAAGACCTTATATTGAGTGACGGAAGCCAGGCATTGAAGGATGAACAATATATGACCTCACTGATCTGAACTAAGGAAAGTGGGCAGTCTCTGAGAACCATTGTCTGAAAGATAGGTTAACAAGGGAGAGTAAGAGAAGAGCAGGCTTTGAGCCATCACCCATATGGACATAATCTATGGTAACGGGATAGAGTGTGGTTGCATCTTGGGGATGGGGCAGATGAGTGGTGGTGTTCCTTGGTTTGGTGGTGCAGCACTGGTGGGTGGGTGGATTAGGAAGGGCAGGTTCAAATTCCCAGGTCATGTAACTGTGAATCTTGACATTTCATGGGTCAGGGTAGGTGGTATCATGGGCCCTGGGGGGCTGGGGGGAAGGGAACAGTCAAGATCTAATGGGGTGTTTGGTGGT
>JAKSZT010049563.1:446960-508487 GCA_026826555.1 Tolypeutes matacus | reverse complement strand
GGGTACTGCAGGGGATTATTGGGGGGGGGGTGTCTGGGAGGGGGGATACATGGGAATTAGTTCATCTGAATATACATGAAGATATACAAAATCATTCTAAAGATCAAAAGATGGAGCATGGTCAGGATGGGTGGACAATCACACAATAAATGTGGGAATCTGAATTCCTAGCCTGGAGAGCTCTGCCACAGTCTCCAAGGGAGCAGCAATAGTCCTCTGAGTGCAGGGACAGTGTCTGTCAAAAGAGGATCACCCACTGATATGTTCTTTTTATTGATGACTACCCTTGTGACCTTTGGTATTGTATCTGAGACTTAGCCTGCAGTTTTGGGGTGCCTAAGGGTTGCCACCTGAGAGCTTCCTTGTTGCTCAAATGTGGCTTCTCTCTAAGCCAAACTCAGCATATGATTGCATTACCTTCCCCCCAACGTGGGACATGACTCCCGGGGATGAGCCTTCCTGGCAACGAGGGATTAATACCAAGTGCCAACTGGCAAAACAACTGGAAAAAGACCTTGAATAAAAGGGGGTAAATGTAAAGACAAATGAGTTCAAGTGGCTAAGAGACTTCAAAGAGTGTCGGGAGGTCATCCCAGAGGTAACTCTTACGCACACCTCAGTAGGAGCTCATAGAATATCTAAGTGCCTATCACCCCACTCAGAGGGGCTCCTGAGAGCTCTGGAGACACCCAGGTCCTATATAAGTGGGGATACCCCCAGAGACTGATGCCTTATCAGTGGGCTCTATTTTGGAATCTGTGCTCCTGAGAGTGACAGAATTGGACTCAAATAAGTCCTCCCTGCACATGGTTCATCAGTCCCTTCTATTCAAACCTATATGTGATGCAGAAGTTTTTAGGTATACTTCCAGAGACTGGAGCCTCTGGCCTACCTATGTGCCAGGTGTTCGTGGAATCTCAGTGGAACTGCAACTCCTACCCTACAGCTCAATGGACTCATTCAAGTCACCTGGCGAGGAGACAACGATGGGCAACGGCCATCCCAGGGAATGAAGAGGGCCTGCATCTGCAGGCAGGATCATCCCACCCACCATATCCATGGGATATAAGCCCTCTCTCACTTGGAGGTGGAGTGGACATCACCATCCCAGTCCCCTCAGGATTGGGCGAAGGACTATGGGCTAGAGTAGACTTGATGGTATTCTGTTGTACACATATGGTGATTCTAGCAATGGAAGAAATTATAACAATGAGGTGGAGCCAGTGGCCACTTGACACTTTTGGGGGAGAGAGGGGACAAGTAGTTGAAATACAGGGGCTTCTTTGGGATTCGGAGGTTGTCCTGAGTACCTTTGTGCCAATGGATGTAGGCCATTTTAAATCAGCACACACCACTCAGAACTGTGTGGGAGAGAGTGTGGTCTACGATGTGAACTGTGGTCTATGGTTGGTGGCAAGGCCCCAGGATGTGTAAGTCCATTGAGGGTGGTGGGCCACACTTGTGGGAGATGTTTGTGTGGGATGAGGTGGGAGGTATGGGAGGTGGGCAACATGGGAATTCCAGGGGGTTCTGTGTAATATTTTAGGTAATCTAAGCACCTCTTAAAATATATTTATATATATAAAAATAACATTTTTGTAAGCAAATGCACATATATGCATATATATTTATATATCATTTTACAAATATTGGTATGTATTGTGAAAATTTTGATTTTTACCCACAATAAAAAATAAATAAATTTAAAAAAAAAAAAAAGAAAGAAACTAAAAAGGCAACAGTCTGAGAGGCCATTGATTAAGTTACTTTAGAACCAGGCAACAATGTTTGAGTGTTAACACTAATGGGAAGAGAAGCTTCAGAACCAAATGGCCAAATTAGTTTGAGAACAAAATGACACTGTGGAATCTGGGACAACACATTGTGCAGAAGGCATAAGATTTTGTGAGTCTTTAGACAGATATGTCTGCACATTGAAGAAATGCTGTTTTTCTGATATGAGTTCCCTAGTTGTTCTAAAAGAGTAGGTGGACTTTTACCCAAGTTCACTTGAACTCCTGTACTAATTGGCTAAACAACAACTTGATTCACTATTTTTGAGAGAGGTAGGCTCTCCTGAAGAAGGAAAACCTCTGAATCTAGGCCAAGGGTCAGGGATCCTATGGACAAGGGACGTAAGTGGATGTCACCCATGGCTGAGCCCAGATAATCGACACTGACAACCAAAGGCTGGGAGGATGAGTCTGCTGTAGGCACAAAGACAGGCATAGGAGAAAACTTCATGACAGGCAGTTTAACCAAAGCCACTTTGGGTTTTGGTAAAAGCAATGTCTGAGGATATCTTGGAACTGTTGTAAGAGTCCGTTTTCTGGCATTAGAGCTTCAAGAATCTTCAAAGGAAGCTACTAGCTTTATTTATGAAGTTTCTAGAACTTGAGTGTCTGGTCTAGGTGTTGGTTTATTGATTAGTGATTCAGTGGTCTTTTTTTTTTTTTTAAGATTTTATTTATTTATTCATTATCCCCCCCTTGCCGCCTGCGCTTGCTGGGTCAGCCAACCACGCCGCGGGGGCGGGCCCGCCCCTACCAGGAGGCCCTCGGAACCGAACCCGGGGGCCTCCCATATGGCAAACGGGAGCCCCACTGATTGAGCCACAGCCGCTTCCACTTCATGGAGTTTTCCATTTTCCTTTTCTTACTAGGTGGATCACTGTGTTCGGCAGGGATATCATGACCAGTTCAGTAGATGTGAAACTGCAAGGCTGTTCTACTGTCGTTAAGGACAGCCACACGTGCACTGGAAGGTCTTGCCACAGTCCTACACATGTCCATTCAGTACCATTTGATTCACTGCACTTAATACATTTATGATTCTTTTGCATTTTCATAAAATGTCCTTCCCCAACTGGGGGATATTCGGGTCTCTGTTCTCAAAAGCCACTTTCTGCTGATGCCTCAAGTTATGTTTGGTAAGTCATTAGAACGCCCTCTAGCTTCATGCCATCTGCTTTTCATTCTCAGAGAAGTATATGGAAAACAAGTGAAATACCTGCGGGCTGTGGCTCTTGACCAGATGCATGTTGAGAGTGGAGCTTTGGGCAGGATCTTCCTGCAGATGTGCAAGGTTCCCAGGAAGTGGGTGTGCACTGCCCAGGACAGCTCCTTCATCTACAGCTAGATCAACACCCTGGCCGCCAGCACTGTAGCTGTCAGGGCTACCTCGCCTCGTATGCGGCCGACTGACCCTTAGTGGTCCCGACTGAACCCTTGGCCCCAGGTGAAGGCTGCTTGCCTGAAGGTCACCGGGATGGACGGGTTCCACAACAACAGAGCTGCGGGTCCTCCTGCCTCTGACTCTGAAGCCGCCATGGCCTCCAAATGGCAGCCGGGCCTAGCTCAAAAGCCTGCAGCTCCATTTTTGAAATAACTCCATTTCTCTCTGGAATTATCTTTGCACATTTATCAAACATCAATTACGCATATAAGTGTGGGTGTATTTCTAGACTATCTATTGTGTTTCTTGGAGCTATATGTTTATTCTTTCTCTAGTACAACACTTAATAAATCTAGAAATTATGTATGATCCCTCAACTTTGTTCTTTTTTAAAATAATTTTGGCTATACTATTTTATCTTTCCTTTTCATACAAATTCTAGAATGTGCTTGTCAATTTCTATGAAAGCAATCTTTTCTATTTTCTTTAGAACTTCTTTGACAATACGGATCAATTTGTGGGGATTTGAGATATAAATAATAATACTTAATAATAAGTCTTCCAATTCATTTATATGTTATATCTCCCCATGTATTTATATCTCCTTTGATTTCTTTCATCAGTAATTTTTCATTTTCAGCATGTTAGATTTATACCTAAAGATTACATGGTTTTTAGTGTTATTTTAAATGATACTTTAAAAAATTCCAATTTCAAAATGTTCTTAATGGTCTAATATCAGATGTGATTAATTTTGACCTTTTCTCCTGTCACCTCACCAACTCACTGATTAGTTAATGTAACTGTTTTTGCATATTACTTGAGATTTTCTCTGCACATAATTATTTCATCTGTGAATACATTTTTTCTGGCCTTTCCAATATCATACTTTCCATGTCTTTTCATGCCTAATTGCACCTGTTAGAATCTTAAGCTGATGATAAGAGGGTGGGAGCAGGCATCTTTTCCTTGTTTATTGTGCAGGGAAGAAAAGATGCAGATTTTCTGAATATGTAGGATATTAGCAATTGAAATTTGAAGATGCCCCGAGAAAGTTCTCTTCTATTCTTATGGTGCTAAGAGGATTTGTCTTTTTAAATAATAACAGGAAGTTGTATTTTGTCAAAGTATTTTTGCATTAATTGAGATGATCTTATGATTTTACTCCTTTAGTCTTTTGTCTAAAGACTTTATTTCTAAAAAAAAAAATAAAGAATTATATTTATTCTTTCTGAATATTGATCCAACCTTGTATAACCAAGGTAAACCTCAATTGGTCAGGGTATATAATTTTGGCTTGCTAGTTTCTTGTTGAAATCTTTTGTTTATGAAAGATATGTGTCTGTACTTGTTGCATAATCATTTGGTCTGGTTTTGGTATGAAGGTAATAATGGCCTCATAAACTCATTTGTGAAGTCTTTCTTCCTAGTCTGTGTCTGCAAGATTTTCTGTGAACTGAAATTATATTTCACTCTTGTGTTTAGTAAAATCATGAATAAAACACTGTACTACCGGATTTTAATTGTGGGGAGAACTTTTACTCTGAATTGAATTTTTTTCACAAATGTATAGCTATTCACATAATCCATTTCTTTTTGAGTGACCTTCGGAATATTATGTTTCCAAGAAATTGGTTTGTTTCATCTAAGTTTCACATTTACGTGAATAGAGCTGTCCATAATATATCCTTATTATTATTTTCATGTCTGCAGTTCTGTATTATAGCTCCTCTTTCATTCCTGATATTTGGAATTTGTGTCTCCTTTCTTTTGGTTCTTGGTAACTTGGGGTAGTTTATCAATTTTAGCACTGTTGCTCAAAAATTTCTCAAAATCTGCCTTTGATTTCATTGATTTTTCTTAATTGTTTGACTTTTCAAATCCAGTAATTTCTGCTATTATGTATATTATTTCTTTCATTGTCCTTGATTTAGATTTCATTTGCTCCTCTTTAATCACTTTATTTCAGTGGAAATATATAATTAATTTCAGATTATTATTTCTTTTCTAGTAGATACATTTGATGGTATGTCTAATTGTAAGCCCTGTTTTAATTGCATCCAACACATTTGGAAGTGCAGTAGTGATGTTTCAGTTTAATTTTATTTAATTAAAATATTTTTAATTTCAATTATAACATCATCTTAGACCTTTGGTATTTTATTTCCAAAATTTGCTAATTTTCCTGAGATTTTTCAGTTACTGATTTTAGTTCAATTCTATTATGAGTCCACAGAGGCAAGAAGAGAAGTAGATTTTTTAAGGCTTTCCCAAATGCCTTTATTCCTATACCAGGATGCATAAAGGCATTGGGCTGCTCAGGTCATGGGAGCTAGAATATTTCTGAAGAGACAGGAGGCAATACACATATGGAAATTTAGAAAATCTCTTATATATACTATAAATATTTGGGTTTAAAGACAGAAAGGGTGAAAAGGTTTATAAATATAATTATTGATGAGCAGTTTTGAGGATGAGAGTATGATACTGTGATAGTTTCTACAGGATTATTTGAAAAGGAAAGTAAAATTTGTGGGATAAGGATTATAGAAATCAGTACAAATTGGAACATGTGCTGTGAAGAATATTTAATAGAGGAATTGTCTAGAGTTGTAAGAAATTTTTCTAAAGAAGTATTAAAGACTTAAGTCTCATTGGAATGTATATTTTCTGTCTACACTGTCTAGTATACAAATGTATACCTTTCTTCTGCAGGGAGAATCTCAATGACTGCAACAGTAAACAGTGCCTTAAGCAGGGGTACTCCTGAGGTCTCTAGAGACATCTGGACACTATAGATAGGGGAGACAACCCAGGAAATTGGCACCCTGTCAATGGGCCTTGCCTTGGAATATATGATAACCTATCTCCCCAATGTATTAGAGTTAGGCTCATTTATAATTTTCCTACACATGGTTCTTATATGAACCTATAATTGCCACTATACTTGTTAAATATATGTCACAGAGACTTAAATCTTCTGGCTGGTCATATGCTGGTTGATGCCTGATTCTCAGCAGAGTTGCAACCTACTCTTCAGTTCATCGGACTCACCTAGTACAAATAACAAGAGGATGAAGATGGACAACACCTATGCCAAAAAACAGCATCTAAAATTTTAAGCAAGAGAGTTCCATCCATTTGCACCATGTGATCTAAGTCCCTCTCAATCAGAAGTAGAATGGGCATCACCATCCCCAAATCATCAAAATTGAGAAATGAGGAAACATAAGGGAGGGGGGGAATGCAAATATGGACCAAAGTAGACTTATTATTATTCTAGTAATGGAAGAACTTGTAACATTGGTACAAAGACAGTGATGACCAGAGTTTCTGAGGGAAGGGAGAGGGAAAATAGGTGTAACATGGGGTATTTGGGGGACATTGGAATTGTTCTGCATGATATTGCAATGATGAATACAGGCTATTATACATTTTGTCAAAATCTATAAAAGTGTGTGGTACAAAGTGTTTACCATAATGAAAACTATAGACCATGGCTAGAAGCAATGCTTCAATATGTGTTCATCAAATGTAACAAATGTACCACATTAATGAAAGTTGTTGTTAATGGGGGAAAGTGTGGGAGGAGGGATATTGGAATCCCTTATATTATTGATAACAATTATGTAATCTAAAGCTTCTTTAAAAATAAATGAAAAAAAAAAAAAAAACAGCACAAAATTGCTAGAGTCATCAATATATAGTCAGGGAAAAAACTCAAAATATATTTGGAACAATTGTGACAGACAACTCTTACTATAGAAATGGCATTTACAAACAAAGAAAAAGTCTGCATACACTATTACAGAGAAATGGTAAGACTAATGTAAAAGTAAATTTCATGAAAAAAGTCAGACAATTGAAAAATCCTCCATTTCATTAGCTATCAAAGAAATGTAGTTAAAATGTGAAATAATTTTTAACTGGCAAATTGACAAGATGTATGGGAGCAGCATTTTTTAATGCCAATGAGTGTGTGTTAGTGTACAGTATTCTGTAAATAAATTTGATGATGCGTAATAAGGACTATGTAATTGGTCATGTTCTTTGGTCCAGTACTCATTACTCTTAGGAATCTAGTCTAAATTAAAAACATAGTAAAACATATGCATAGATCTACAATGTTTTTAAAAATATATTGAGAATGTGCAGACTACCCAAAGGAGTACTTAAAAGGCAACAGTTAAAGAATTGTGATGTGTAGCTTAGAAAAAGCAGGAGAACATCAAAGTGTTTTGTGAGAAGAATTATTGATGTGGAAAAGTGATTTCAGTATAATACTGATTAGAAAATTCAACATATAAAATGGCATATATATTATGATCTCAATTGTACAAAATAACATATCTACATGGAAACATTTCTAAAAAGTACACTGAAGACTAATAATGCTTGTATGAATTATGTGTTTAAAGACAATTTTAAACTATTTTTTTAAAAAATCAATTTTGTGATCCTATCTTTTTATGAAGAGAATATATTGCCTTTATTTTCAACAAAATAATTTGTTAGAAGTTTTACTTTTCTATTAGGGTCTGACTCCATAATATCTCATTATTTCTTCTATGAGTAGACTGATTATGGGTCATTGTTCATAAATCTGTGTGACAGCAGAAAGCCAGAGTGAAATGTAACTTACCTGTAAACTGAAGATCCTAAACTGAAGATCCATGAGAGCATAATGCCAATAAAGAAGTCATTGGTTGTACCTACTTCCCTGAATGGTTTGGAGAATAAACTGGTTCACTCTACCACAAGTCATCTTATTTGTAGAGAACCCTTTGCATGAAGTTTGTAATCACTGACTCATCACCATCTGCTGCTCTGCAAGTTCATTCCTTTTTTACCTTACATTAGTAATTCTTTCCCTTAACTGGTGACTCAGAAATTATTGCTTTGAGAAACTTTCTTAGTAAATCTTAGTTCCCTGACAGAGTTTCTCTTTGTTCTATAGGCCCACACAATCCTGTGAATGTGGGTCATATCCATCCCAGCTCAGAAATTATATTTTTTTCGTAAGAAAAGTTCCACATTTCAATGGAAACTGATGGGGAAAAAACTAACCATTTTGGTACATTTCTCCTTCAGCCTCCTTCCAGCATATTTGCCCTTTTGCTCTTTAGTTACTGTATAAAGTATCCTGCAAAAGTCATTTGAGATTCATTCTAAACTGACTTAAAGCCCTCAAAATAGAAACATATCTAAAGGCAGAAAAACTAGGATTGCCAGCACCATGAAATCCACAACAAATAAAAGTTGCTCTGGAGTTTCAGATTCCTGAATTCAGCCCTTTTAAGACATTTCCTATGAACGTCTATGATCAACCTAGAGACACTTCCTTTGGTCCTTTGGATCCTATATCCACATGGCTTCGAAACTAAAAACCAACAGTATCTGTTGTTTGTAGCTGGTTATTACATGGTGTTCCAGTCCAGGTTTCTTTAGAGTCTGTCCTTTCCAACATTTTTAAGGATGATTTCAAGGAAATATTAAATCGGTAGTACTTAATTCCAACTACTTAATTGTATTCTGAACTTTCAGTTCCCAGAGGATTAGAATTATGAGGTCAGCTAAAATGGCAGCCAAACCAGTTCATCCTGTTCTTTCTTTTTGTGGCTGTAGGACCTGTGACCATGTTGGTTATGAGACTCAGCTGGGCTGTATTAGCAGCTTCTCTATGGCTGGTGGTTTGGCTTTGATCTTGGAGTTGGGACATATAGCACAGGATGCTCTAGTGATGGTAGTGTGGGTACATGGACTAATCAGAGCTTATAAAACTACCTTTATTATACCTATCTCAAAGAGTTATAGAGAGGACAAACAGGGAAAATATCTAGGTCAATACAAAACTGCTCTTCCATTGTGGATGTCCTGAGGACAAAAACATGAAGGCTAGACAATTGCTGCCTAATATTAAAAATCTGAGTCATTCTTAAAGGCAAGAACTTTGGAACTCAACATCCTTGCCTCCTACTTATTAACTATGTGAACTCAGGCAATTTCTCCATCTCTTTATATCACTTTCCAGATGTGTACAAAAAGTATGATTACAAGTACCTAATTTATAGGACTGTTGTGAGGTTCTTGGTGATAATGTATATATTGTGCTTAAAAGGATACCCAGAATGGATTAAACTCATTGTTGCATGTTGTCATCTGCTTTAATGAAAAAAAGAGCTCACATGAGACCAACCTACATTTCTGGCAAGAGTAATCTCAACTCATATATCTAACTTGTTTTCTTTTCTCATACGTTTGGAAAGAATTTGGGTAAATTCAAAAATTAGAACTGTTCAGTTTTCCACAATTGGATATTGATTCACAAGTCATCATAATTATGAAATCTTTCCATGAGTGATTGATCACTAAAATGTCTGACGGTGAAATAGAAATCCTCTGAAAGGTTGTAGGAGATAAAGCCAAAGTGAATATAAACATAACTAACCAATAATAATATTTTCTATGTAACAGTCACCCTGCTAAATGTAATATCTCATCTGATTCTTACATAATCATCAAAAGGGAGATATTGATATTTTCATTTTACATATGGAATTTGATTCTCACATTGAGCAAGATTGGTTAAATTTAAAAAGCTGATAAATGGGAGTACTCAGAATTAAATCTAGGCTGATGTGAATTCTAAGCCTGAGCTTTGGGTTTTCTGGGATGATGGTAGTGTAGAGACAAACACAGCTCAATTGTCTTCTAAAAATAGCAAGAAGAAAAGCAGAAACTGCCCTCCCCAAAAAACTGTTGGAGAGTTTTTCAGAACAGAGAGTTTTGTCCCATATTCAAGAGGAAGCAGGATGGAAGCCAAAATAATTGTGAGTAAATCATCCCCAAGGCAGGGAACAGCTCCCATCTACCACCTTTGAGGTAGCACCCTCATTACAGAGCAGGACTAGCAGCCACTGATGCATAAGGGCCTGGAGATTTTTCCTCCCTGGAAAAAGGGAGGTTGTGGTGGAGGGCTGAGACTGCCTCTGATTGATGAGTTTGGAATGTGGAGCCTGGCTCTAAATTGTGCCTCTCACTGGCTTAGAAAGGGAATTCTTAAAGTCATTGTTTCAGGATCACCCTGTAGAGATTAAAGACACTCCCTCTTAAGGTGGAGTGGAAAGGTTTGATGAAAATATTCATCTGCTGGCATGACAGGAAAGTGCATTCTAGCAATTCCAAAGCAAATTTTTAAAAAGAGGTTTTGTTTTTTTCAGGGCATCTTTATTGTCCCTCTCTCCAGGACCCTTGGAAATAGGTATGCACCTTATTAGTGTGTCCCTGACCTGTTTTGATCTATTAAAAACTGTTAATTTTAAAGATCTAGAAGAAGTTGAGCCAAGAAACAAAGAAGAGCTGTAACACAAAGCCAATCAACCAAATTTCTAGGCAAGAAAGAGAAACTGATCATAAGAGTAAACTTTTGGAGAGAATAGAAATGAACATTATTAGAAAGGGTAACTAAAATGGCACAAAGATAGGGAAAATAAGATATGATATATGACAGCCAAAGGATAAAATGGTTGAACTAATGCCTTTACAGTGATATTATTCAATGTTAATGGATAAAACTCCCCAATCAAAAGTAATAGACACACAGAATGGATTAAAAAATATAGTTATGAGCCAACTATATGCTATCTATAAGAGATTTACCTTACCCAATCATGCAAATAGGCTGAAAGTGAAAAGTTGGAAAACGGTATTTCATGCAAAGAGTAATCAAAAAGAGCAAGGGTAACTATAGTAATTTTTGGCACAGGAGACTTTAAATACAAAACTGTTATTAGACTTAAAAAGGCCATAATAATAAAAGGGGCAATCAACCAGGAAGAAATAACAATCATAAAAAGTTATGCACTTAACCAGGGCAATGCTGGTTAATACTGGCAATACTGAAGGGAGAAATAGACTTCTTTACACTAATAGTTGGAGGCTTCACTATAACACTCTAATCAATAGATAGAACCTCTAGACAAAGGATCAATGAGGAACAGAGAATGGAACATTATGGTAAATGAACTAGACTTATCAGAACAGACATATAAAGAACATCACACCCCAAAAGAGCAAGATATACATTCTTCTCAATTGCTCATGGATTTTTCTCCAGGATAGATGATACATTGGTCACTAAACAGGTCTCAATAAATTTATAAGTATTGTAATTATACAAAGCTCTTTCTCTTATCATAACGGAAAGAAGTTGAAAATCGATAATAGGCAGAGAATGGGAAAATTTGCAAATATATGGAGGTTAAACTACCCACTCTTAAACAGTCTGTGGGCCAAAGAAGAAATTGTAAAAAGAAATCAATAAATATCCTGAGACAAATGAAAACAAGAACAGAACATAGCAAAACTTATGGGATATGTGAAGGAAGTGCTAAGACGGATATTTATAGTCCTCAATGCTTACATTAAAAAAGAAAAAGAGCTAAAATGGTAGATCTAACTGCACACCTGGAAGAACTAGAAAAAGAACAGAAATTAAACCTCAGGTAGCAGAAATAAAGAAATTAAAAGATTAGAGCAAAACTAAATGAAATTGAGAACAAAAATAACAATAGAGAGAATCAACAAAACTAAAAGCTGGTTTTTTTGAGAAGACCAATAAAATCAACAGACCCTTAGCCAGATTAACAAAGAAAAATAGAGAAGATGCAAATAAATCAGAAGTGGGAAGAGGGGAATTACTACTGACCCCACAGAAATAAAAGTATTATAAGAAGTTATGAAAAACTGCATGCCAACCAAGTAGACAACCTAGATGAACTGAATAAATTGCTAGAAGCATAAAACCTACATTGAATCTAGAAAAAATACAATAATCAATAAAACAATCACAAGTAAAGAGATTGAATCAGTCATCATAAGCCTCCCAACAAAGAAATGCCCAGGAATAGATGGCGTCACAGATAAAATATACCAATCATTTCTAGAAGAATTAACACCAATCCTGCTCACATTCTTCCAAAAAATTGGAGAGGAGGGAAAATGACTTTACTCATTTTTGAAGTCAATGCCATGCTAATACCAAAGTCAGATAAAGATACTACAAAAAAAGAAAATTTCAGACCAAGCTCTTATGAATATAGAAGTAAACATTATCAAGAAAGTACTTGCAAATTGAATCCAGCTACACATTGAAGAATTATGCACTATGATCAAGTGGGTTTTATACCTGGTTGTTCAACACAAGAAGATCAATTAATGTAATACACCACATGAACAAATCCAAGGGGAAAGCCACATGATCATCTCAATTGTCATCAAAAAGGCATTGACAAAATTCAGGACCCTTTCTTGATAAACTTGAACACTTATCACTATGTTATTGTACCTCATTAGACACTGGTCTAATGAGGTGCTGTGTCTAATCTACTGGATGAGAGATTATGTGCTGACTCACATCAGCTCTTATCTTTAGGAACTTTATTTCTTCTACCAGGAGCAAACAGGAGCTGACCAGGAGAGAGGCACACAGTAAAGAAAATATTGATCTACCTTTCCCAATTTTGGCCCCATTCCTGGGGACCTCCTTAAGGACAATCCAGACAGGTTTGATTCTGGAAATATTCTGGTTCCATTGGGGTAGAATTAAATACTGCAGCAGTAAAGAATTAGGACCAGGGGCATCTGTTTAGGAATGAGAAATGGTATGGGCCTGGCGAAAGTATACACCAAAAACATGAACCTAGATATGATTTCCAATTTTCTGCTTACTACATGATTCTATCAATGTCAATTAACTTATGTGGTCCTGTAAAGTAGCCTTAAGTACAATGGGGTTTTTAGTTGTAGTACAAAAAGATGGCATGTGAAATCATTTGCCAGTATATTATTCCTAGAAAGTACTTGGAAAATCTTTTTTGATTTAAATTGAGAGAAATGTTTGCATGACACATTTCCATTCTATTATAATGTGCTAGCATTTGTTGAATCTTGACCAATCTGTGTGAAATTGGGCAAGTTAGTCAACTTTTTTGTGTTTCAGTTCCTCTTCTGAAAAATGGGGACATTATCTTATAGGGTAGTTATTAGGATAAAATTAGTAACTGAAAATGAACATAGGGAAGAGGTGAATATTTTGTAAGATGGGAATGACATTATCACATTTAAATGCCCGTGGGAGGAATCTAAAAGCTAAGGAGTAAGAGAGATTGATAGAATGAAAGTGACAGATGAGAGAGAGAGTGAGAGAGAGAGAGAAAGAAAGAGAACTATGAAAAAGAAGAAGAATGAAGAAGAAGAGGAGAAGGAAAAAGAAAAGTAGGGAAAGAGAAGGGAGGGGAGGGAGGGGAAGGATGGAGAAGGAAGCGGGGAGCGAGGAGAGGAGAAGAGAGACCAAAGTATAGGAGACCAGGGTATATAATATATGTGGAAATCTTGTGGAGAGTAATTTCTCATCTTCATTATTCCCAATAGATTCTAATTTTGTTCCAGTGTCAGGGGTCTATGTATTTGAGTAAATCTGGGTTCACCCCAGGCAATAGAAATGAATATGGATTAGTCTAAAATAATTATGTTCATGTTATATCCTTTTACAGGGATTGATAAAGGGATAGGCAAGTGAGCAAATTCTAATCACTTACAAATGAGAGATATTCTGATGGAAGTCCCTGAATATGCTTCTCTGTTCTTATAAAAAGAGTCATATTTCTATCTCCTATAAACCTATCTTCTGTATTCTAGTTTTGAGCATCTGCTAAATTTGCTTAATTCATATTAGTGAGGCCATGTAATATTTGTCCTTCAGTGCCTGGCTTGCTCCACTGTAGCAAAGCTCCAAAATGTGTTCACCAATTGTAATGAATGTACCACACTAGTAAAGGGTATTGATTGGGTGGGAAATTGCGGGAGGTATAGGGAGTAGGGCATATGGGAATCCCCTATGTTTTTTTAGTAATATTTATGTAATCTAAGTATCATTTAAATAAAAAGAAATGAAATGAAATAAATGAAATGAAATGAAATGAAATGAAATGAAATGAAATGAAATGAAATGAAATGAAATGAAATGAAATGAAATGAAATGAAATAAGAGTCATGAAGAATACATTCTCCTTTGTAAACAATGCCCTCTGCAAGGGATGTTGGCATTATCACCAGCAGAGACCATTAAGCTTTTGGATGGAGAACTTTTGGAATGTCACAGCTAATAAAGTACACAACATTTCTTGCTATCTTGTTATAGGATTTTGTTTGGAACTTCTTTTTTAACTGAAGGACATGATATTATGTTGAGTACTTATATACCAGTATATCCCAGTTTATATCATATTCATTCCAGCAGGTAGAGAAATGAATTGAAGAATTCCCTTATTAAATAGAAATGATAAATCAAGAATACTTGAAAAGGGGAAAGCATTGCAGAGTGAAACACATTGCTGCAATTAATTTGTGCCAATTATAGATTCTCCTGAAGAGCTTCCAAACCCTTAGCCAAAGAAACACCTCCATATGATCAGTTCTTGGAGGATGCCTAACCAGCAGCATAGTTTACAGATGGTAGCTCAAGAACACAAGGTCAGCAATCAGTCTGGAAAGTAAAAGCAGAGAGACCTGTGGTTTGAAGAGGGGAGTAATAATCCATTTAATGGGCAGAATTAAGAGCAGTGTTCCACATGTTACTTATCAGTGGCAGGTTGAGATTATTTTATGATTCCCCAAAAGAGAAATATTTTGCTTGTAAACTAATCTATTCCTCTGCATGTGATACCCTTTGATTGTATTAAATTCATTTGAAGGGTCTTTGATTAAATAATTGAAAAGATTCCTATAGGGCTTTTTATTGGACTACAGCAGTGACATCTGACTCAGGTTGAGTCACAAACCCCTTGCTATCTGATATAGATGGACACTCACTCAGATAGACACAGGAAGAAGGAGGTCTGCCATTTTTAATCCTGCCTTATGAAGAGGCTCAAACACTTGAGGCCCTGGGGAGTGATGAGCCATTTGCCTGATAGCTTACATCTGAACTTATGAAGAGCACTGAACAGCCGACACCGATAAAAGAGGCCCAGAAAGAAATAAGCCCTATGCCAGGAGAAAAGGGACTACAGTTTTGCTTAATCACAAACCTGCAAGAGGCTGGGCACATGTAGCAGCTCAAGAATAAAGGGTGAGCCCAGAGGGGAAGGCTGAAACCTGGGTAGAGATTGGTGGACATCTTGCTCCACCATGTGGGAACATCCAGGATCAACAGTAGCTGACTTTAGTGAAAAAGCATTTTTGATGGTGCCTCAGTTTGGACATTGCATGGGCTTGGACCTGTAAGAATTTACCCAAAATAAATCCCGCCTATAAAAACCAACATATTTCTGGTACTTCGCATCAGCAGGCCTTTGGCAAACTCAAACACCATTCTTGAGGAGTAGCCAATATGGTATGGAAAAAAAGTCTTTATATGATGGGAAAATAAAAAGAATCCTGAGTGAAGCATCTGTGAAGAGACTTGGTGAATATTAATTCAAGTGATAAGAATGATAAGAAATTGAAACTGTTGATAAATGAATAACGTAATAGAAATTGAAATATTATTTGGTACCTCATGAGAGGGTATAGTGGTTTGAAATTCTGCATACCCTAGAAAGACATGTCCTTAAATTGAATCCATCCCTGTGGGTGTGGACCCATTGTAAGTAGGACTTTTGATGAGGCTACATCAGTTAAGGTGTGACCCACCTCATTCAAGATGTATCTAAATCCTCTTAGTGGACTCCTTTATAAATGCAATGAATACAGATAGGGAAAGATAAAGCCACAGAAGTAAGAAACTTAAGTCAACAAAACCTGGAAGAGAAGGATGAGACCAGCAGATGCTGCCATGTGCTTTGCCATGTGATAGATGATTCAAGGATCACAAGCAGCTGTTGTTTTGGATGAATGCATCACCTTGAGAATACCTATATTTGGACATTTTCTTGGCCTCAAATATTTTGAATCATTAGGATGTAATCTAATGATTAGAAAACACCTTGTAGGTAAAAACACTGACTAATTCTAATTTTGATTTGTCTTTTAGTTTTCTTTTTATAATCTACTCCCATTATAGAAGACCTCTTTGGGGAGACAGGATGTGGGAAATAGTACCTTCTGGATGCAATTTCATTTGACAAGAGAGATCCCAGTCACTGTCCAATTATTAACCTAGAGGATGGCCTGTTGACAAAGGTACACAGATACTATAGATATAAACTATCTGATGCATACCTGGCTTGTTATATTATTTATGCCTATTAATCTTTTTTTTTCCTTTTGAGGACAATCATAAAAATAAAGAATGCATGGAAGGAAAAACCAATCTCACTTTAGGATTGACTTGGTGGCTCATATACTTAGCTCCAATGTCTGCCAAGGATACTTGTGGAAAGTTCTTTGGCATACTCAAAATAAGTACACGTGTTGATAAACCATACTTACATGACATTATCCTGGGTAATTCAACATATTTGGGTCCAAAATATATACTTGAGTTGCACTTGAGCAGTACATACTCAGAGACAGTATGTTTGATGGATGAATTATCACTGGCCAAAATACCCTGTAACAACCATTGTATGGTTAGTACAGCTCTAGAAGTTCAAGCATAATTTGCTTTTCTGAGGAGAGCCATAGTGAAGAAAAGGATTTATTGACCCACTGTGGCCACAAAGAAGGATGTTTATTTTTTTCAGGAGCAAGTGAAAGATGGCAAGCAGCCTGAACAGCTGTAATAATTGTAGTAAAATGGGTAAAACAATCTCAACAATATTTATAAATCATACCAGGAAACAAAGATGGGAAAGGTCGTGCACATTAATCCAAGAGGAGCTGTGAAATATGCTCCTTAAATGGATTCATAGATCACTTAGAGGCAACAGCTTCTGATCTTGTCAGAAAAGGCATGGGAATGAATTTATGGGAATCTTTTAGATCCCATAGTTTGAATTTTTAGGTGCTCTCTACCTACCAAAGATCCACAAACAACTAAAACTATATTTACCCAATAGTGCAGTTGGTCATGACTAGAAATGTATTAAATTTTACTTTACTAGGAATTTAGTGGTTGGTGGAAGATGGTCATTATTTAAAAGTAAGTCTAATTAGGGAACCCAAGTCAGTAGAGCCTTTTAGTATTAAATAGGGCATATGGTAAGGCCACCAAGAAGCTCAGATCCAGAATTAACTGATACTCGACTCTTGATTTATGATGCAATACAATGTTTGATAGATAAGTAAAGGCCAGTTTTGTCTGGAAAGACTAGAAAATATGGTCACAATTCTAAATGACTTATTTTGTAATAATCATCATGTATATGATATAATACTCTTATAAATTATAGGATTAATTTCTCTGATTTCAACAAAATATACAATGCTGACATTGATTGCCAAATATATTTGGAAATTGAATTTAAACCTCCACATTATGCTCATCCAATGAAATCTGAATGGACAGAAGGAACAATTGTTAGTTATCCATTAATTAATTGTTACATTAAATGAATATATTCATATCTTTCATAAAGGTAAAATTACAGTGATGAGAAGAGACAAAAGAGTTGTCAAACTTGTGTATGATTAAGAATATGTTTGTGCTAGAATATTTATCAAACTGAAATTCTTCTTTAAAGCAATATTTATACCTTATTTTGTGGTACAAATTACTAGCATTTTTACAGTTATTGATTTGATTTTTATGTTATATAAATGGTAAAAATATGCAGGAGAAAGAATAATCATTAGTAATTTAAAATTAGAAAGGCTCAACCATGGTCAGAAGGTAGTCTATATGGAATAGAGTTATTTTACAGCTTAAAGGGAAAGCTCCAACCTTATCTCTGGGCACACCTGGTTTTGACCCTAGGCCAGGATAAAGGTAGTTGGACTTTAGATGTGCTGTTTAAAATCCAATTCTCCCTTAGTAAAACCAAGGGCCATTTTTTTTTACTGATGGTTTTCATCTGATGTAAGTGCTTTGACCACAGTGACACAAATACCCCAATGGAAACATATGCCATGAGCCTTCTTGAGATCAAGATTTATCATGCAGATTTTGGTGGTTAAACTGAAGATAAAGTTTGTCTGTGTGTGAATAAGAACCCCATATAGGTTGTGCTTGGATGTCTCTTAGAGCTCTAGTACTTGCTTGAACTCTACTTCTCTTATTGCAAAATATCATTTGCCTTGAAATAAAAGCCGTAACTGAGATTGCTCATTAGAGCCTTGTGAGTCCTTTCAAATATCCACTCGTGAATTCTTTGTAAGTGTTGTTTGTAGGATTATTGTGTTACAATGAGTAAGGGATGGAGAATGGAATTAGACAATTTTACATCTTTATCAACTCACAAAATTTTTCTTTTTACTTGCCTGATACAGTGAGCTCTGGAGTGGGAATAAATTAATGTGTATCCAAGGAAGGTGTTACTGATGCCCAAAACAATTAAATTCAACAATATGTATTCTTAAAACATTTCAAGGTGACCCATAAATTTATCTCATGTAGCCCATTCAAGGATAACCATCAATGTGTTTTACATACCAAATGGCAAGGACAATCCTGAGATAATTCCTATCAAATCAGGATATTTGTGTGAACATGCATCCAAAGATATATGTTAACATGGAAAATACGATAATGGGTAGAAAATTATGATCAAAAGTAGTAATAAATGGAACCAGTCAATGTTGCAGGATAAAGAAAGGCACTCATATATGAGTGATGATATCAAAAAGGAATATAATCATGCTTTTTCCATTATCAATTTGTAATACTTTACAATGCTTTCATCCTTCTCTCTTAGATATGATTCTGATTTTTAAAAGCTTACTCTGAAAATAACCTACAGACTTATTTATGCCAGAAAAGAGAAATTGGATCCCTGATAATTTCCAAGTTCTGCCTAAAATGTCAACCTGGCTTTTTTGGAGAAAGGTGATAACTCAATTTACAGGTAGACAGCTATAGTGTAATTTAGGTTTGGAGTTTATAGACTATGAATCAATTTTACAATATGTTTATTTTTTTAGATGACCTGTGGTAAAGACTAGAAAAACCACACAGGTCATAGAATGTTGAAAAGCAGAGTGTCTGTGCTCCCACAATCAATGTAGTATGCTGCTAAGATGTCTGTATAATGGGAAGTAGTTGATTACTAACTACCAGGAACTTTAGAGCTTCATTTGCTTTGTAGAATATGACATATGTAAAATTAGAGACAATGCAATTAAACAAATTAGAAATGGAAACAAGAGACAGCCTTGAGGTAGATAAAAATTGAGTATGATTTAATATCCTGAGATTACCGAAATTTCCTCTCTGGAGCTATACAAAAGGCATTTATGGGGAGCTTTATCGTATACTCAGGTGGAGCTATATTTAGGATACTACATGCTCAATCATCATGCCAATGGTACATGAAATATTTTGGAGTGAAACCTTTTACACAAATTGCACAAACCATGGAGATACAACTGCAATTAAATATCTTGTGGCTTAATTAACTCTGATCCCACTTTGCTAGACATTATGCAAAGATCCTAGGTGATAATCATGGTCATCAGGACAATCTTACATGATTCCAGGAGGCTTACTCACATGAAAAAGGGTTGCTCACCCAAACAAGAGTACTAGAGGCGATAGCAAGGAGATTTACTCAAGAAGAATTGAACAGCTATCTAACGCTGGAATTCATAATTGTTGTTGACACCCTCTAGTATACTACTTTATAATTTTCTTCTTTATTGCATTACACCTTATGCAAAGGGAATAAAAGAGGTTTATAAATTTATGGTTTAAATATCTCAGTTAGTATCTGCATTACACTGAAGCAAAAAAAGGCTTAATTTGACTTGATTCGTAAGGATTCCTATATATGCATTCTACATTATTTGAGAACCTAGATAGTTGCAAAAGTAATTGTGATATTTCCTTTTATTAGCACTAATAAATTTTTGTAATGATGAAGTTAGTAAATGCATGAGTAAAGATAAATTGTGTTTTCTTGTGGTAAAAATGAGAAAATGAATCTTGAGAACTCTGTGGATTATCATGTGCAATTTTATTTTCTGTACCGCAAAAACTACAGAGGATTTGGGGATCATGTAAGACATTTGTCACGGCCCTTCTTAAACACAAATAGTATCAAAATACACATAAGGGGGTTTGAGGGTATGGATATTTGGGTATGAGCAAATGTTTTGGTCACAACTGAGAAAAAGTAATCTCCGATTCAAAATGAATTGTTTACTATTACATATCAATTTGTATTCCACATAAAAATGTATATAATTATCATGAGCTATAGGCTAGTTATGGAGCAATTTGGGTTAATTCAGTCTTACAAAGATAAAAATGAAACATCAAATTTGGCAAGACATCTGCTTTGGATCATCTGGATTCTCTTCTTTTATCAAGATTTGTTCTTTTAATATTGCCCTGGTAGTAACCACATCTCAAATGACTACCAATTTCATTGGTATGAAATCGGTCTGTAATTTTCTATTCAAATTTGAATGTGAAGATTTTGTCATGACACTCAGATATCATAAACTCTCTGTTTTTTTTTTTAACCAGCTTTATTTTTTCCCATTAGCTAAGGCTCTAATATATTCAATAAAAGCTATTTTGAAGGTCAAGTGCTTGGTGGATTTTTTTGATGGAAAAATTCCCCATGTATACTTCTACATAGAATATGAAGGGCAAGGTTGCTCTATAGCTGTACCTGACAAAATTTAATATCCCTTCTTGGCTTTAGGCAGTGTATTAGTCAACTAAAGGGGTGCTGATGCACTATACCAGAAATATGATGGCTTTTATAAAGGGTATTTATTTGGGGTAGAAACTTACCATTACCATGCCATAAAGCATTAGATACTTTCCTCACCAAAGTCTGTTGCCACATTTTTTAGCAAGATGGCTGCCAATGTCTGCAAAGGTTCAGATTTCCTGGGTTCTTCTCTTCCCAGGGCTTTGCTTTCTCCACAAGGCCAACTGTAGACTATCAGGTGAATGGCTCCTCTCTCTTCCAGAGGGCTCTGCCTGAATTTAATGGAGACTTCTCTCTTTTCTCACATATCTGTTCTCTATGTGTTTACTTTCCATGCTCCTGGATCAAAACTCTCTTGTGTACTCATTCCCTGTGTCTTTACTTCCCCAGGCTCCACACCAAAACCCTTGTATCAAAGTTCCAACTAACTCTTCTGCTCTGCTGTGTCATTTTCTCTGTGAGTCCCTGTCTGCCAAGGGGCCAAGGACTCAAAGTCCTACTCATGCACCCAATCAAAGACTTAAGGATTATTTATTCAAGTAAAAGTGAATCCTCTGAACCCAATATAATCTAATATGTCCAGATGACCAAACCAGTTTATGAAAATTATCCAGTATTTATTTTTGGAAATCATAATACCAAACTACAACAGGCAGAGAAATAATATGCTTGAGCATGTCATCGGTGTTTCTTGGCTTGTACAACTCAAGAGCATTAATTTTGGGATGACTCCTGGTTTAAGGACTCATTCTTTTACATCCAAACCCATTGATTTATAGATGATCCTTAACTCCCGCAAAAATTTCTCTACCCTGACATCAGCAGTTGGGATTACAAAACTCATTTTTGACAAGTTCTAATGATAAGACTTTTTAATGAATTTGTAGTCTTGGGCTTTGGCTATACAAGCTATACCTGAAGATTTGTAGATAATTTTTTTATAGAATATACAATGCCATGAATTTTCCAAACATTGTTAAAATTTCATGTCAATTAAACAAAACCCATTGAATATTTATTTGTATATGCAGCTAATTTTCTAATTGGATAGGACTTCAGTCACCATTTAAGATTTTCAATAACAGGGTGATAATATGTACTTAGTTCATGTATTCTGACTATAAGATCATTTCTTCTGAAATAGCCACAAATGTTCTTAAAATGTGAATAGAATTTGTTTTATCTTATTCATTTCCATGAATTGATACAAAATATCACTCTTTGGCTCCAGAGCTTTTTCAGTGCATTTTTCACCTCTGCATTTTGATTGTGTAGATTAATGGGTTTAACATGGGCATTATCATAGTTTAAAACACAGCCACCCCTTTATCAATGGGAATACTGCCCATGGGCCAAAGGTATATAAACATACAGGGTACAAAAAGTAAGATGACCACAGTAATATGTGAGGCACAGGTGGAGAGAGCATTCTGCCGTCCTTCAGAGCTGTGAGTTGTAAGGTTGCAAAGGATGAGGACATGGGAGGTAATAAGAAAAGAAAAAATGAGCAGACACATGAACCCACTGTTGGTGAAAACAGAGTCCTAGGATGTGAGTATCAGTGCAGGAGAGCTTCAGCAAAGGGTAAAAGTCACAGAAAAAATGGGCAATGACATTGGGGCCACAGAATTGTAAGCATATCATAAAAAGGGTTTGAATTAGGGCATGAAGAAATCCTCCAACCAAGCAAACAGCAACTAGGAGTCCACTCACACGACAGTTCATTATGATCATGTAGTGCAGGGGCCTGCAGATGGCCATGTAGTGGTCATAGGCCATCATTGAGAGCAAAAGGACTGCAACTCCACCCATGACATGCTCCACAAAGACCTAAGTCATGCATCCACAGAAGGAGATAGTTTTCCTTTCTCTGAGAAAGTCAAATATAATTTTGTGGGCTGTGATAGATGAGAAGATGCCATCTAGGTAGGACAATAAGGAAAGAAAAAAATACGTGGGTGTTTGCAGAGTTGGACTGGTGGCAATGGTCACTAAAATGAGTATGTTGCCAGTAAGAGTAAGTAGATAGATGAGTGTAAACATGACAAACAAGAGTTTCTGCATGTGTGGGTTCTGTGTCAGGCTGAACAAGATGAATTTTGTCACGTTATTCATTGCTCTATGAATCCAGTTTTGTATATCGGTAATTTATTTATCTGCAAATGGCACAGGGATTTTAATGTCATTAGATAAATTTTGTTCAAGAGAGTATATATATATATATATATATCTGTCAGAGAAAATGTTTTCTGTGTAATATCGGAAATGCTGAGCAGTTGCATCCTAAACTTCACATTATGTAAATTTTGTGTTGCATGCTCTGTACATAGGCCACTACTGCTTAACAACACACACATGTGGTTTTATGACTGCTGCCGTTCAAGGCACCTTTACTGAATTCATATATGACAGAATCTTCTCCCAGTAACTGCCATAGTATGTTCTCCCATGCAAAACTGGAATAAAAAAGCACCTGTATCACAGAATAAAAATTAACAAAAGTAATCCCTGGAATGACACAACATGGCAAATTCTAAGTTAAAGCAAGAACAATACTTAATAATACAAATTTTAAAATGTGCTATCATCTATTATAACAAATACTGCACACCAGCGGGAGTTGTTAATAATAAGGTGATATATGAGAATCCTATATATTTGGCATAATTGTTCTGTATCCTCACAACTCTAATTAAGAAAAAAAGGACCTGTAATGAATAGAGGCTTGAATTTGCAAGATCCATTCTCTTGTGTCTCTTCTTGTGCTGCTGAGGCTAAGTGCAGAGTTTGTTTTATGTTATATTTTAAACTTGTTTCAAGGCATCTATAAAATATCTGGTGAGATCAGTTTGAAATTAGGGATGATGTAGTCATACTTCCAAATCAACCAAACTAAGGGAATATTTCAAGCAGCAGTAAGGTACATCCTGGTAGATTTGTGAGCTTATGCTTCATTGAATAAAAATTCTATAAGGATGTCATAGACTCTTTATCAACCACCTCTGGAAAAAAGGATATCAAGAAGAGTAAAACAGGCAGTATGATGCAATGCAATATTCCTTAAATGTAGTTGAAACTCTGGAATTCACTGTTTGAGTAACTTCTGTCATATGTTGTTTCAGGTAATTTTGCAAATAAAAACTGAATTTAAGGAAATTATTAACATTCACTCAATCTGTTACTAAAAGAAGGTACTTTTTAAGCAAGAAAACAAAAGCACTGCAATTTATTGGACATTTGTGTTATTTAGAATAGATAAACTCTATACTATTTTATATTTTGTTTCTGCTGACTATAAATTTATTGAGCTTAATATATATGTGTATATATATAAACATATATATGATATATGTATATGTATATATACTAAAGGAAAAAGAAAAAAGAACAAAGAATGAACTACATGACCTCACTGTTATGAATTAAGGATATTGAGCAGTCTCAGAGAGCTATTGTCTGTAAGATAGGTTTATAAGAAATAGAAAGAGAAGAGAAGATTGTAAGCCATCACCCATATGGATGTAATCTATGGTAAAGTGATAGAGTGTGGTTGCGTATTAAAGCGGTAGGACAGGAGAGTAGTGATGTTATTGTGTGGAGTGGTGCAGGGTTGCCAGGTATGTAGATTGGGAAGGGTGGGTTAGGAGGTCCAGGATACTGGGGGGGGGGGGAGGCTTGGGTGAGGGACAAGGTGAACACTGGGGATTTGTGAGTATGAAGTTGAAAGTTCAGAAGTGGGAATGGTCTTATGGCAATAGGACATGGAAAGGCACTGGCTTAGGGTGTTGGTTGGAGGGGCATTCGGGACAGGGCATACCTGGATCAGGCTTCAAGGGAGTGTGTGAATTATCATTTTGTCATAATGTGTTGTGTCAGTGGTGGAGACCCACATAATGAGTGTGAAGGAGTGGACTCCCATCTTTGGAAGGACGGACTTGTTCAGAAATAGACAGGCGGGAGTCTCTCAAGATCAAAGATGGTTCCTAATGGGGGAGGACAAACCAGTGTGTCAAGACTTCTTGTTACAAGTAACTATGAATCTTATCATCCAATGAGTCAAGCCAGGGGTCGTCGGGGGCCCCGGGGGGATTGGGTGGGAGGAATAGAATAGATCAAATAGGGGGTATTTAGTGGTCAGTGGAAATGTTCATCAGTACCATACATGATGGACACAAGACATGGTAAATATCATTAAAATTTATAAAAGTGTACAGTCTAAAATGTTAATCGTAGTGTAAACCATTGACAATGTTTAGTAGCTATGTTTCACTGTTTTTATATCAGTTATAACTATGCTACCGTCCACATATAAAAAGGTATTAATATGTGGGTGAGGAAAGAGGGAGGGTGTTGGGTATATGAGAGTCTCCTGTATTCTGTGTGTGACTTTGCTGTGACCTAAAACTTCTTTGAAAACAAAATGAAAAATAGTGAGACACTCAGGAATGAGAGGGGGAAGGTAACACCATACAGTCTGGACATGAGATATTGCAGTGATGAAAGATAAAATGTCAAAAAATATTTTTTATATTTTTCATTTTTTAAATTTCTCAATCTTTTAATTTTATTTCATTTTGTGTTTAAAAAAATTTTTAATGTATTTTATCTCTTACATTTAAACTTATTATTATTTCATTTTCCTATTAATTGTATTAGGTATTGTAATGGCTTCATCTTTAAAGAAGATTTGGATTGCAGAAGGGGTACAAATGGGTCAGGGAGGGATCGTTGGTGTAGGGTGTCAGGGATGGGGATGTATGGGAGGAAGATTACCTAAGCATAAGTTTAAGGCATATAAAAATGTTCAAATGTTCACAGGGCTTTGTCACAGTGGGGGAAGAAACAGTCAATAAATGAGAGAATACTGAATTTCCATCCTGGAGAACTCTGCCACATTCTCTAAGGGAGCAGCAACAGTCCCCCAAGTGCAGGTGCAGTGACTGGCAAAGGAGGATGATCCACTGATCAGCCCTTGATATTGATGACTAGCCTTATGAGTCTTTGCTCTTGAAATTGAAGCTTAGCCTATTGTTATGAGGTGCCTAATGGTTGACTCCTGAGAGCCTCCTTGTTGCTTAAATGTGGCTTCTCTATAAGCCAAACTCAGCATATGAATGCATTACCTTCCTCCCAGTGTGGGACATGACTCCTGGGGATGAGCCTTCCTGGTGCTGAGGGATTGCTACCAAGCGCCAGCTGGCAATGTGACTGGAAAAAGACCTCACAACTTAGTAGGATCTCATAGAATTCAAAAGTGGATATCACCCCAAATAGTGGGGTTCCTGAGGTCTCTGGAGATACCCAGGTCCTATGTCAGAGCAGATAGCTCTGGAGCTTGGTGCCTTGCCAGTGAGCCCCCCTTTGGAGTTTGTGCTTCAGAGAGTGACAGAGTTGGACTCAACTATGTCTTCCCTGCACATGGGTCATCTGTCCCTTCTATTGAAACATATACTTGGTGCTGGAATTTGTAGTTTTACATCCAGAGTTTTAAGTCTTTGGGCTGTCTATGTGCCAGCTGGGCCCAGAACCCTGGTGGAGCAGCAATTCCTACTTTACAGCTCATTGGACTCACCCAGGACAACTGGTGGGGAGACGATGATGGACAACGGCCATCGTAGGGAATGGGGAGAGTCTGCAGCTGCAGGCAGTATAATCCCATCCATCTTCCCCATGGGATATAAGCCCCCTCTCAGTTGGAGGTGGAGTGGACATCACCATCCCAGACTCCTTAGGATGGGGGGAAGAGCTATGGACTAGAGTGGACTTACTGGTATTATACTATAGACATATTGTGACTCAAGCAATGGAAGAAATTACAACATTGATGTGGAGCCAGTGGCTCCTGGAAGCTCTGGGGGCAGGGAGAGGGAACAGCAATTTGTAATAAAGGGGCTTTTTCAGGACTTTGGAATTGTCCTGAGTAACGTTGCAATGACAGATATAAGCCATTTTATACCATCATATAACATGCAGAACTTTGTGGGAGAGAGTGTGGTCTACAATGTGAACTATGGTCCATGCTTAAAGGCAAAGCCCCAGGATGTGTTTATCAATTGCAATGAATGTGTCACACTAATGAAAGATGTTTATGTGGGAGGTTGTGGGAGGGGGGCGAATGGGAATCCCTATCTTTTTTGTGTAATATTTTTGTAATCTAAGTATCTTTTTAAAAAAAATTTTTTTTAATTTTTAAAAAAAGGATATTAAGTATAGTTCAGTGGAGGCAATAAATTTTTTTTCAATTACTGACAAGTGTTTTTAAGAACCAATTAATTCTTTCCTCAAGCTGTCCTGAAAACTTAAGAAAAAAAGGGGGGGGAATCATGTGCATTAAAATATTACAATAAACCATAAATTAGTACAAAAATAAAAAACATAGAGGTAAATATGATGTTGTTCTCTCAATGGAGTAGTACACCATTGGAGTTAAGCAAAATATGTAATCCAAAAGGAAAAAATGGCAGATTCATCTACATGAAATCATGTAATATACTGGAAAAATAATAGCAACAAGTATCACAGACAATTATTATTATAACAGAAATTGCTTTGAAAAATAATGAAAGGGCTTTATAAAAAAGGACAATATTAATGAGAAGGTAATTCTCAGGAAAAAATTAGACATTTAAAAAAATACTGCATTTCATATGTTAGCAATATATGCAATTTTAAAATATTCAATATTAAGTGGTAAATTATTAATAGCAAACATTAATGAGAGCTATATATGCATTGTTCATGAGTTGTGATGGTATAAAATTTTCAATAATCCTTATTCGCATCTACATCACACAAAATATATGGCTAAAACTATGCATACAGTTTGTGTGTCACATTTTTTATATAACAGGGAAAATGGTGTAAGTCAACCCAAATGTCTACATAAGGTTGTACAGCTAAATGCATTGTGATGTGTGGTTATGAAGAATCACATGGACATTAAAGAGATTTGTAAAAAGATAAAGGACATGGAACGAGCTTTCAATACAATACTTAGTGGAAAATGAATAATCTATAATGATCTAAATATTATAATCTAAGTCTAAAAAGACATAGATTCATAGAAACAGTTATGAAGAATATACAGTAAAGACTAACAGTCCTTACCAGAAATGTGTGATTAAGGATTGTTGTTTTCTTCATTTATCAATTTTCTGATGTGATTTTTCTGTAAAGAGAATATATTGCCTTTGTAATCAGCAGAATGTTTTAATAAAATACTTTTTATTTACTTGTCTCATATCTGGGTCCACAATATCACAAGTGAATGCGATTCAAAGTAGTCTTTGTATGCCAGGCATTATTCATAAAACATGGTGACAGTAGAAGCACATGTTTAAATATAACTTACCTATAAGGTGAACACTATTGTCATCTGGAGAGAAAAATACTAATTAAGAAGTCACTGGTTATACCTATCTCTCTGAATACATATGGAGAAGAAATAACAAGTTCATCCATGTTTGTATAGAACATTTAGTATGGCGTTAGCAATCACTGACCCATCATTAACTGCTGTCCTGCATGTTCAGCCATATTTACTTTAAGAATAGGGCACATCAATTAATGACTTGAAAATGATGCTAAGGGAGACTTCCTAAGTTAATCGTAGTTTGTGGGGTGTTAATATCTTTGCTCTATAAGCTCACACCACCTGGCATATGTGGGCCACAAGCATCGCAGCTAGAAAACAATTTCTTTATCCAAAACACTTGATGACAAGCAACATAAACTAGAAGGACATCCTTTCCCACGCCTCCCCACTGCACATTTGCCTGTCTTGTTTTCTTGGTCACTAGAAAAAGCATATTAAGTCCTTTGATCTGTTTTATTACATAATTAAAGGCCTGAAATTAGCAAATGATGTGAAGACAGAATAGTTGGGGATTACAAATAACAATAACTCAGAAGCAAATGAAAGTTGTCCTGGAGTAGCAGGTCTCTTATGTTGGCTTTTTAAAGGCTTTTCTTTATAAAAACCCTGTGCTGAGACTGGAGATAACTGCTTTGTTCCCTCAGAGTCTGAGTGCAAATTGGATGGCAATTTAGAAACAAACAGCATCTATTATCTGTGGCTCTTGTTGTGGTGTTACAGGCCTAGTAATCCCCAAAGTCTGTCCTTATTAACATTTTCATTATGATTTAAGGTACATATTTAAAAGAATATTATACAAGCAGAAGAAAGGATGTTCTGAACTTTCTGTTCCCAGAAAGTTAGAATTTAGCAGCTTCATCCAAGTTAGCCGCCAAACAAGTTTACCATGACCTCCCTTGTGGCTATGGCATCGGTGACCATCTGGGTTGGACAGAGATCCACTGGAGTTAGAAAAGCAGCATCTTATACCTGCAGTCTGCAAGTCATCCTAGAGCCTGCGAAGTAGGGTATGCATTAATTTAGTCAAAGAAGAATGGGTCCAAGAGTTTATCAGAGCATATTAAAAAAACCTATTACCTTCCCACAAAGTTATATGGAGGATTGAAGAAAATAAATTTTGAAAACACTGAGGCCATTAAAACTTCTAGTCCAGTGTTGATGCCCTGCGATAGACACATGCAGACCAGAGAAATGGCTATCTAATATTAAAATTGCGACATGCTTATGAGGAAGAACTTGGAATACAATCAAGTGCACTTCCTAGGGCTGGCTCTTCTACTTAGTACTATGCAAACTTAGCAAGGTTCTTAGCTTCTCTATGCCTCTTTTTCACAACTGTGCAAAGAGGATGAGAAGTAACCTATCTCATAAATCTGTGTGAGGATATAGGACATTATTCTTGTAATGCTTAGAATGACATCTGGCACAGGAAAGTTGAGAATCCCAGATAAGCTTCTAGGGGATAAATGAAATGTGAATATCATTAGAACAAATATGTAATCAGCACTTTCATATATCCATGAATTTTCTAAGTATGATGTCTCATCTGAGTCTTATATAATCACCATGATGAAGTTCTTGTTATTTCCAAATTATGTGAAAGGAAATTTGGCCATGGGAAAAATCTAATAACTAGTAGTGCTCCAATTTAAGTCCAGAATTAGCTGATTTTTAATCCTGAGCCTTATTCATGATGTTATGGTACATATCAGAAACTGGTGCTGTGAAGTGGCCACCCTGGATAGAAGCTTTGGTTCTATCACCAAGCAAAGGCATGGTTTACTCATCAGACAGATCCAATGTTCAGGAGCTGTAAAGGAAGGAGAGTGGAGGGAAGAGAACATTTCCTATCTTACTCTTATCTTTGATACCCCTGCTGGAAACCTGCCTAAGCATGATCTCGGCATCTTTGATTTTGGAATCTCTTTGGCTGATGAGTAGAATGTAGGTCTAAATAGAGGTATTTGATTTCTGAAGAAGGACATCCTGTATGTGAATAGGCAATACTAACATCCTAGATGAATTACACCTGAAAGATATGAAGAAACTGGATATGATTCCCAATTCTTCTACTTACTAATATGACTTTATGAATATCAATTAATTTGCCAGGACCTGTTAAATAGCCTTAAAGAAAATGATATTATTGGAATAGATACAAAAGATAGCATATGAAAATATCAATCTAGTGTATTTTGTGTAGAAAATGTTTAGAATATATTTTCTGAATTAAATTGAGGGAAAACGTATCATGGCCAACACACGTATTACTATGACATTGTTGTCATTTTTTTACTTCTGGCCAATCTGTGTCATCTAAGGCAAGTATCTCAACTTATCTATGCATCTTTCTACTTTGGAAGAATGCAAGGTTGCAAAATAAAGAGTTGTACAGAGGAAGAATATATAATGACATCATTCTTCAGGTAAGAACCAAAGCAAGCAAGGAGACAGTGGAGCAAAATGTGAATGAAAAAATTGTCAAGCTATAATACATATAAACAACAAGAATATCCTTCAAAAAACAGAAAATAAAGATGTTTTCTTTTATACAAAACTAACAGTTTGTTGTCAGCCCACTCATAGTACAAGAAATAAAAGGAGGTTTCAGGCAGAGAGAAAGTGATTCTAGTGGAAATATGGATCTATACAAGGGAATGAAGATCACCAAAAATAGTAACTATGTGAGTAAATATATGAATTTTTGCATAATAATTAGGTCAATTGTACATTTTATTCATTATGAAAAACCAAAATAAACACAACAGAAATATCCTGATGACTTTGACCTTTCAAATAATGATTGACTGAGAAAACTTGGAAGACAAGTTTCCAAAGATTTTTACTCTCAGTTGAATGATTTTAAATGCATGGGTATAAAAATTTCTTATCGCATGAATAGTTAAGAGTCAGCATAGCATAAAAGATATTGAGGAATAGAGCAGCCTTTCTTCTGCCCCACAGATAGAAATTCACACAGAGTGAAGGTTGATATTTATATGAAGAAGTCATTGAAAAAAAAATCACTCTCAGCCAGGCTCCCTTTAAAACTCACCTAGTGGATGAAGAAAATAAACTCTGTAGGAAGGAGGACTCCACATCCATTTCCTCCCACTCAGCCGCCAATGTGGACTTGACTGCAATTTTGCCAAGAATCATTTGGATTGGCGTATTTCACTTGACACTTTGGGTTCAGGTTGTTCCTGGACTTAACAAGATGAGGAATACAGATTGGCACCCTCCCCACCACTAGAAATCTTACTGAGGAAGGAGTAAGTGTCTCTGAGGGTACAGTGCAACACTTATTCAATTATTTAAGGCATGGAATTTACAAACCAGATTACTTGGTCAGAGTTCTCTCTATGTAAGGGAATGTCAAGAGAGACCAGACCAAAGTGTTCTCTAGTGAGAATTACTTGCATTGACACAAAACAACTCCAATAATAACTCTAATACTTCTATCAACTCTATCATCTCTATCGCCATATCTCACTCTAACCCTCATTGTCATAGAAACAAAAAGGGTACTGGATTTTGTATTCCACTTCATTGTTTTAATTCTGGAGCTAAAAACCTCATTAAACCTTAACAGGACCCATAACCACTTTGATGGTGCTCTGTTTGTGGGAGTTAGAAGTAAAATTTCTGAGACTAGAAGAAGCTGTATGTTGATCAAATTATCACACATTAAATTTGTTTTATTTTTTAATTTATTTATTTTTTATTGTGGGTAAAATCAAAATTTTCACAATACATACCAATATTTGTAAAATGATATATAAATATATATGCATATATGTGCATTTGCATACAAAAATGTTATTTATATATATATATATGTATATTTTAAGAGGTGCTTAGATTACCCAAAATATTACACGGAACCCACTGGGATTCCCATGTTGCCCACCTCCCATACCTCCCACCACATCCCACACAAACATCTCCCACAAGTGTGGCCCACCACCCTCAATGGACTTACACATCCTGGGGCCTTGCCACCAACCATAGACCACAGTTCACATGATAGACCACACTCTCTCCCACACAGTTCTGAGTGGTGTGTGCTGATTTAAAATGGCCTACATCCGTTGCCACAAAGGTACTCAGGACAACCTCCGAATCCCAAAGAAGCCCCTGTATTTCAACTGTTCATCCCCTCCCTGCCCCAAAAGTGTCAAGTGGCCACTGGCTCCACCTCATTGTTATAATTTCTTCCATTGGTAGAATCACCATATGTGTACAACAGAATACCATCAAGTCCACTCTAGTCCATAGTTCCTCCCCCAATCCAGAGGCGACTGGGATGGTGATGTCCACTCCACCTCCAAGTGAGAGAGGGCTTATATCCCATGGATATGGTGGGTGGGATGATCCTGCCTGCAGATGCAGGCCCGCTCCATTCCCTGGGATGGCCATTGCCCATTGTTGTCTCCTCGCCAGGTGACTTGGATGGGTCCATTGAGCTGTAGGATAGGAGTTGCAGCTCCACCGAGATTCCACGCACACCTGGCACATAGGTAAGCCAGAGGCTCCAGTCTCTGGAAGTATACCTAAAAACTTCAGCATCACATATAGGTTTGAATAGAAGGGACTGATGAACCATGTGCAGGGAGGACTTATTTGAGTCCAATTCTGTCACTCTCAGGAGCACAGATTCCAAAATAGACCCCACTGATAAGGCATCAGTCTCTGGGGCTATCCCCACTTATATAGGACCTGGGTGTCTCCAGAGCTCTCAGGAGCCCCTCTGTGTGGGGTGATAGGCACTTAGATGTTCTATGAGCTCCTACGGAGGTGTGCGTAAGCGTTACCTCTGGAATGACCTCCCATATCTCTTTGAAGTCTCTTAGTCACTTGAACTCATTTGTCTTTACCTTTTCCCCCTTTTATTCAAGGTCTTTTTCCAGTTGTGTTGCCAGTTGGCACTTGGTATTAATCCCTCGTTGCCAGGAAGGCTCATCCCCGGAGTCATGTCCCACGTTGGGGGGAAGGTAATGCAATCATATGCTGAGTTTGGCTTAGAGAGAGGCCACATTTGAGCAACAAGGAGGCTCTCAGGTGGCAACCCTTAGGCACCCCACAACTGCAGGCTAAGTCTCAGTTACAAGAGCAAAGACTCACAAGGGTAGTCATCAATAAAAAAACACATCAGTGGGTGATCCTCTTTTGACAGACACTGTCCCTGCACTCAGAGGACTATTGCTGCTCCCTTGGAGACTGTGGCAGAGCTCTCAGGCTAGGAATTCAGATTCCCTCATTTATTGTGTGATTGTCCACCCATCGTGACCATGCCCCTTCTTTTGATCTTTAGAACGATTTTGTATATCTTTAATGTATATTTGGATGAACTAATTCCCATGAAATCCCCCTCCCAGGCACCCCCCCTCCAATAATCCCCTGCAGTACCCGTTGTAACCCTTCTGTGATCCAAATCCTCCATGAACATGTGGTCCATAAAATAATCAAATACACTTACTAGGAAAAAGAAACAACTATGATAAGTTTACATGCAAGAGACAAACATAAGGAAACTCAGGGAAAAAAAAAAAAGAGAGAAGAGAAAAAAAAAAAATAATAATCAAACAAAAAACAAAACAAAATAAAATATAATTAGCGGATTGGGACATTCAAAAAAATGGGCAAAAAAGCAAACGAAATGCCTTTTTAAAAAAAGATATATATATATATTCATTTTTTTTCCTTTCTCTTTTCTTTTCTTTCCTTCCTTTTATCACTGTGTTATCTGATGTCCAATGTGCCATGACACCTTATCAGATCCTGTGCACAAAGTTTTCTCATGGGGAAGAAGTCATAAAGGTGAAAAGGGTTATTAGATATCATATGGATGAGGAGGCTTGAGATTGAAATAATGATTCTCGATGGCCCCTATTTTCCTGACAAGTAGAAGGTATAGTCTTTCTCTGAAATGAGAGGAGAATTTGTGGGATAAAAGTTACAGGAAATTGATACAAAATTGGAACCTATGCTAAGAAGAACGTATAGAAGAGGAAACCATTAAGAACATCTAAACAGATTGCTCAAGAACATTGAAGAAGGTGTTCACGTTGGAGTTCATAATTCTTGTTGATGCTGCTTGGAGGATGATTGTATAGTTTTCTTTAGCATTACCTGACATCTTTGGTCATGGGAGAAAGAGCTGATGTATAAATTTATACTTCAAATATTTCCATTGCTGAAGTATGTGTTACACCAAAGAGAAGGAAGCACTAATTTGACTTTGTTTTGTAATGATCATTATTTATCCAATCTACACTATTTTAGAATCATGACAATTGCTGACTATTGATCTGTCTCTAAAATAGATTTAAAATAATATTTAGTCATTGTTATGGAGTAATTTGTACTAAATCTCATTGTACTAATATGGAAGTGATTCACTAAGATCAGCAGGACTTCTGCCCTGGCCCTAATCTAGATCCTCTTCTTTTATCTGGATTATTTCACTTAGAATAGCATTTAAATGTCTACATTTCAAATAACTCCCCATTTCATTATATTGCCACTGGTTTGCAATATTTTCATTTCCAAATTAAAGTGCAGACTCTGTCTTGTTCATTCTGATAACAATACTCTTCTATACCTGATGCTTTTGTTCCTATTAGCAAGGGCCCAAATTCATTCAATAAAAAATATTTTGAAGTTTGCAGTGGTTTGTAGGCCACTTTTGACAGAAAAAGTGTTGTGCAAATATCTTCTACCTGGGAATTATGAGTATAGTTGCTCTATGGCTGTACCTAATAGAACGTAAAATCCATCCTTGGCTATAGGCAGAGAAAGTAGTTTATTCTGGGCCCCAGACAGATCAAAAGGAAAATGGGACTCCCTCTTGTGAAACACAACAACATTAATTTTTAGGGTGATTCCTACCTTAATGACCTTTTATCATTCTTCCAATTCCATATATTTCTGGTAGTTCCTATCTATCACAATAATATGTCTATTCTGTCAATCAGTTGGTATTAAAAACTATGAATTTTCAAGATAATACTGATCTATAATAACTTTATTTTAGTTTTTAAATATTTGGCATATTGACTATATAATGTATATCTAGCATTTTCCATAGAATTGTTACACTGAATGCAAAAAGCCATTGTTCTTCCTCCAAATATTGTGACAATTTTATGACAATTTTCAATGTCTCTTTGATCAATAATTTATAAATGCAAGAATTTTACAAGTGGATGATAATTTAGTCATCATGTAATCAAATATTTATATTTCCAAAAGTGGAACCATTAAAGATTATAGATAACAAGGGAATAAAATATAAAACTCCACATGTCTGACAAGAAGACCTATATTCTTTCCATTAGCCACAATTGTTAAGTTATGAATAGATATTGTTTCATGTTATCTAATCATGTTAATGTTACCAATAGTCACTTTCTGCCCCTAGAAATTTGTCATGTCAGTTCAGTTTTCACCTACACCATTCTGACTTTGTAGATAAAAAGCTTTAAAATGAGTGATATTATAGCATAAAACATATCCACTCCTTTATTAATGTCAAAGATTATCATAGATTAAAGGTCCACAAATATACAGGCATAAAGAAAAAGGTAGCCCAGAATTATGGAGACCATAGGTGAAGAAAGCCCTCTGCCTAGCTTCAGAGCTGTGAATTCTGACAAGGTAAAGTGTGAGGACATTGGAGATGATAATAATAGAAGAACTGAGCTTACATAGCAGCCGCTGCTGGTGACAACAAAGAGAAATTCTTGATGGCTACAGGGCAAAGGAAACTCAAAGCAGAATTAAGATTTATACATCCTCTATATGAATGGTCCATGCTAACATCCTATGAGATTATACACCAAAGACGACTCTTCTACCTACTAATATTTGATGCTATGTGTCAAATAAATTACCAAGGCCTGTCAAGCAGTCTTAAATAAAAAAGGATTAGTGGGAAAATACCAAAATATAATTTGTGAAATCATAAAGTCAGTGTATTTTGCATAGAAAATACTTGGAAAATATTTTTTGAATTAAATTGAGAAAAATGTTTGCATGGTAGACATGCCCACAAAGACAACACTGTTGGTTGTCATTTTTTAAATCCTGTGTCATTTTGGATAAATAACTCAACTTCTTTGTTCCTCAATGTCCTATTTTGCAAAGGGAAGGTTGCAAAAAATATGGTTTATGGGGGGAGAAGAGAAGTATGACACCATTCTTTATGTCAGAACCAAAGCATTTAAGGAAACAGTGGTGCACCATGTGAAAGAAAAATTTTCTAAAAGAAAAAAATGTTTAGGGATAATACATATACAGCATGAAGATTTTTCAAAAGCAAAGGAAAAATAAATATTTTTCATATATATAAAAGCTAAAAGAATTCATCATCAAATTTATAGTACAAGATATATTAATGGAAGTCCTTTAGACAGCGGAAAATTGATTTTAGATGGAAATATGAAGATAACTGGAATTGTAAATACATGAGGACATATATAAGATTTTTCTTATATTATTTAAATCTACTAAAATATCTTTACTTGCTAAATCAACATGAACATTGTCTGAACATGTTGTGTGAATGTGACATTTTTTGCATGTGACCATTTAGTTAATGATTGACTGAGAGGACTAATGAGACTGGATTTCCAGCAGTTCTCCCCTCAGTTGGGTGATTTATAAGGCATGGATTTAATAACTCTTTTTGTATGCATGCCTAAGAGTCAGTATATCGTAATTGATTAGGCAGATTAGAGCCTTTTATTCAACCCTACAGATGAGAATCATGCAGACATAGAGTGAGGTCTATGTTTATATGCAGTAGTCAGTGAGAAAATCACACTCAGGCAGTCCCCCTTGTAAAATTACACTTAGAAGAGGAAGAAAGATTCTCTGAAGCAAGGAGGGCTCCCCTTCCATTTCATCTCCTTCAACCTGTAATGAGAACTTGGTTCTAATCTTCTTAAGAATCATTTGGGTTGAAGTAATTTCACTTGGCACTTTAGGTTGAGGTTGTTCCCTACTTAAGAAAATGATGAAGGGTGGTGTGAACATCCTCCCACCTGCAGAAAAAATGCACCATTAGCAAAGTTCTTTGAGCAAGGAATGTGTGTCCTTGGGGATCCATTGAAACATTTATTTACTTATGTAGGGCATGGCTTTTTACAATGTAATTCCTAGGTTTTAGTTCTCTCTGTAAGAGGATGTCTTCATGGGCAAATGATACTAACCCTAGTGAGAATTTCCTGGCAAAGGCACAGAATATATCTAAAGACTTCAACTCTGTATCTAACTCTTACTCTATGTCCATGTTCTAACTTTAAAAGTTGTTCTATCCATAGCTCTAACTTTATCTCGAACTCTAAGTCTGAATCCAACGTAACCCTAACTAACTTTAATTCTACCTCTAAACTCTATCTCTTGTTATCATACAGATAAGAAAGGAATTGAATTTTGTACTACCTCCCCACTCCATTTTTAATTTCTTTGACCAAAACCTCATTATGGCTGAAAAAGACCAATAAAATATATTTGAGGTGCTCTAATGATGGGCACTGGAAGGGATGTTTCTGAGGAGAAATGAAGGAGCTTTATGTCACATACATATTGACACATTAAAATTATATAGGAGATTTGCATAAGTTTTACTTATTGGACAGGAAGGAATAAAGGTGAAAAGGGTTTATAGATACATTTATTGATGAAGAGCCTTAAGAATTAGAGAATGATTCTGTGATGGTCCCTGTTTTCCTAACAAGTAGAAGAAATAGTCTTTGGAGATAAGAGGATAATGTGTTACATAAGGATTACAGGATATTGGTACAACATTGGGAATATGCTAAGAAGAATGTGTAGAAGTAGGAAATGTCCAGAACAGGCAGAATATTTACTTAAGAAGCACGGATGACTGAGTTTATATTGGCATTCATACTCATTGTCACTACTCCCTTTGTATGACTGTAGTCTTTTTTCAGCATTGCCTTCCATATTAGGTAAAGTGAAAAGGTGATGTGTAAATTTATGGTTTAAATACTTCAGTAGGGGTAGTATGTTACACTAAAGCAGAAAGAGGCTCTAATTGGATTTTATTTTGTAAGGATTGCTAATTATCCATTCTACCCTCTTTGACAATCAAGGTAATGGAAAAGCTGTGCTAATCTCTTCTTTTATTAATACCCGTAGATCTTCTAAGACAAATATGGTGAATGTATTAATAACAATAAGGCACATCTGTTGTGGTGACAAGTGAATACTGAAATATCATTGACTGATTAAATATAATTTATTTCTTGATCAGATAAAATTCACTGAGTGTTGGGTGATGTGTAGGAAGGTTGACCACAGTGTATATATCCCATTATCCAGGTTGCTCCATCTGTGTAGTCCTCCAAATTTAATGCACTCTTTCATGCTTGGTGAAGCAGGGAGAAATATAGAAGGATAGTAGCACATTAGCCCCCTAGCACATGGCTGAATCTATGATGGGGGCACATGGATATTATGTGAACAGAAAATGAGCTAGTCACCATTGAGAGAACTGATTTCTCATTCGGAATGAATTGTTTACTTAACTGTTGAATACTAATCTGTTTGCAATATATATTAACATAAAATTTAGAATGGCTATGGAGTAATATTTGTTAATTCATAAGAATAAGCAGTGGTCACTAAGATTGGCACTAGCTTTGATCTGGATCCTCTTCTTTTATCTGTAATCTTTCTCTTTGATTTGCAGTGAACGTGCCTGCATCACAAAGGGCTCCCCATTTCTTTGGTCTGCCATTGGTAGGCAATTTTCTATTAAAATTTCAATGTGCAAATTCTCTCTCTTGACTACTTAGACATCTGTCCTTTGTACCAGCTACTTTTATATTTTTAAAAGCTACTTCTGGTCCTATTAGAGAAGGAACAAAGCCAACTGATACAACTTATTTTGGAGTCAAGGCCTGTATCGGCTGTTTTTGAAAGAAAAAGTGTTCCACATATATCTTCTAACTGAGAACATCATGTGTAATTGGCTTAATGGTTTTACCTGGGATAATTATATATCCCTCCTTGGCTTTAGCCAGAGAAAATAATTTAATCATGGAAAAGCCTTCTTATATTACAATGATAATGGTGTTTCCTCAAGTTATGCAATGTAACAACATTTATTTTGGAATGAGTCCTGTCTTGGGACTTTTTCTCATCTCCATATTCATTCATTTCTGGTGGATCCCTATCTCTCACAATAATAACTCCACCATGACTTTAGCAGTTGGCATTAGAAACATGAATTTTCGACAAAATGGATATCCATCATCCCTTTATGTTTAAATATTTTAAGTGCTTATATAATATCTACCTAGATATTTCCAAATAATTGTTCCACTGACTAAATAAATCCAGGGATTTTCCAAACGTTTGACAATTTTATGTCAATTAGAATGTCCCTTTTATCAACAGGTTGCAAATTCAAGCAAGTTTCTATTTGCAAGATACTTTGTCATTATTTAACCAAATAGTAATATTTTATGAAATAGGGCACATTAAAGATTCCAATTAGGAAAATGATGGAATATACTTAAACACAAAAATTTATTCAAAAACAATTATCATTTGCATTAGACACATTTTATAACATATGATTACATTTTCTTTCATCTTATTTATTCACATGAATTGTTACCCAAGATCACTCTTTGGCTACAGAACTTCCTCATGGCATTTTACACCTCTGTATTTCTGAAGGTGTAGACTAAAAACTTTAACATGGGTGTTACTCTAATATAAAACACAGCCACTACTTTATCAATGGAGAAGATGAACATGAGGCAAATGTAAATAAATATAGAGGACACAAAGGTAAGATGAGCACAGTAAAATGAGAGACACAGGTCATGAGAGCCTTCTACTGTACTTCAGAACCATGAGTATTGATGTAGCAAAGAAAAAAGGTGTAGAAGGTGATAAGAATAGACAAACCAGCATACATAATAGCTCACTGTTGGCAACAACAAAGGGTTCAAATATCTGCGTTTTCATGTAGGGGGGTTTCAGAAAGCATAAAGATCACAGAAGAAATGGTCAAATGACATTGGGGCTACAGAATGGTAACCACACCATAAAAGATTTTGAGTCAGCATGAAGAAATCCCCCACCCCAGGACACGACATCAGAAGACCACACATCTGCTGGTTCCTTGTGGCTATGTGGTGCAGGGGCTGCAGATGGCCACACAGCAGTCATAGGCCATCACCCTGTGCAGGATGACCTCAACTCCTTCAAGGAAATGTTCTGCAAAGAACTGAGTCATACACTCTCTTCTAAGAGAGTAAGTCAAATATCATTTAGGGGGTCATGAAGATGAAGAACAGGTATCTACGAAAGATAAGAAAGTCAGAAAAAATATTTGGGACACCTCAAGGCTCAGCTGGTGGTGATTATCATTGTAATGATTAAGTTGCCTTCCACAGTGATTAAATAAATGTATGTAAACATGACAAATGAGAGATTTTGCATGTGTGGGTCATGTGTCAGGCTGAGCAGGATGAATTCTGTCAGATTGTTCATTACTCATGCATCTAATTTGTCATTTGGTTAATAGATTTATCTGAAATAGCACCGGGTTTGCAATGGTGACAGATAAATTTTGATGAAGCAATTAATATAGCTGATAAATACTAGCCTTAAAGTTCAGTCATATGAATAGTCACAGATTGAATTAATAGCCCTTTTCTAAACACACATACACAAACACACACATAACATGTTTTTTGACTGTTGTAATGCCAAGCACATCTCCTTCAGTTTTACATGGATGGATCCTTTCCATTCACTGCAATTGGATTTTATGCCATAGAAAAAACAGGAGTAAAAAAAATCTGTTAGGAGGAGAATAGACTTGAACTGTTTGTACTTAATACCCTGTGTTTCTTTTTCATCATGCAAGCTGATAAGGTTAAACAGCAGAATTGGCTATCATTTTCAATTTTACCTTTTTTAAGGGTGAATTTAAAGCATCAAGTGATTTCAAAGTGAATTTAGGGATGCTGTAGTGATTGTAAAATCAACAGAAATGAGTGACTATTTGAGGTTGCATAAAGACACACCTGATGGTTGTGTCTGTGCGTTCATGCTCATTGCGAAAGAATACAACCTCTTCTTTAGAGTAAACCTCTGCAGGAATGATATCCTGTAGAGAATAAAACAAACAACGTGGGAGTGGATGTGGTTTAGCAGTTAAATACCGGCTTCCCAAATATGGGTTCAATCCTTGGCCCTGGTACATATAAAAAAAAAAAGAAGGAGAGAGAAAGAGAGACAATGTGATGCGAATAATTGAAATTCCTGAATTCATTATTGTGGAACTCCAGTTATACTTACATTCTTGGGTATTTTGCAAATCAACACTCATTTTGAGGAAGATAATGAAAGTTTCTCTTAATATGTTCTGGAAACATAGTTTAATTTGAGGCAAAAAAAGGCACCATAATTTAATGGTCAGAGCATATTCTTTAGAGAGACTATTTTTGTATTCTGTTTTGAGCCATGTGAAGTTTGTATGACCTTTTGTATTACTGAGCCTTAAACTTTTCATATATAATATAGGAATGATAACAAAGGGCATATCAGATTTGAAGAGCATCATTATACTTTTGTCAAAGTTTGTATCCAAATGTAACAAAATAGTTTTCTACATTCTTCCAAATTATTGATAAAAAATTACATTATACAACTTAATATTCTTATCTTTGATTATTTGCTCATTATACTATTAAGAGGAAGACTAAATGAAACAAGCAAGACTATAACTGAACTAAGTACTCACCTAAAAAATGAAAAAAAAACTACGAACTATATTAGAATAAAGTCTGAATGCAGAAATTGATATATCAGAAAATAGAAAAAAATATACTTGATAAATAAATTTGATAACTTATTGGTATTTAAAAATATTATGCAAAAAGGTGAACACAAGATAGGCTGAATAAGAAACAAATATGATCAATTCCTAAAAGGAAATCAATTTCATGACTATTGAAGAGAATATTATGACTATAGTACTGGGAACAATAAAACTTTTCAAAAACTATTAGGCATTTGTCAAAGCAGTGTAAGTTTTATTTTTAATATTATCACACAAAAAATGGGACAAAAATAAGAAAAAGTAAAAAAAAATAATTGTATGTTTTAAAACCCTTAAAAGGCATAAATTTGTTTAAAAATAGAAAACAATGATAAAATATGTATGTGATGTCCATATGGGGAAGGGATTCTTTAACAAAAATGTACAAAACATAGGACAATATGATAGCTTTAACTACATAAAAATATAGATCACTACTGAAAATAGTTGCAAAAGTATTACCAACAACTATTTCTATACAAATAGCATTTTCAAAAATAAAGTCTACTCTAACCATTTACAAGGTAAATTTAATGAAAATGCAGTTTCAGGGGAAAATATGAGACTTCAAGAATCTTCTATTTCTTAAAATATCAGAAGGTCTCATTTAAAATATGAAATATTTTTAACTGGCAAATTAGCAAAGATATATAAGAGCTATATTATCCAGTGCTTGTAAGTGTGTTGGTTTAAAATAATCTGCTAATAAATTTCCTCTATGTAATAAAGGCTTTATAATTGTTCATGTCCCTAGGTCTACTATTCTTTACTCCAAGGAATGTATTCTAGGTTAAAAACAATGGGCAAAAATTATGCAAGGAGTTTGTATTTCCAATTTTTTTATAATAGTGAAAAAGTGGAGAAAATTCAAATTTCAACTCAGAGGGAACTATTAAATGAATGTGGATATGAAATTATAAATATCAGGTGGAAATTATGGCTTTTTGTAAGAAGAATTAATGATGTGGAAAGTACTTTCAATATAATGCTGAGCGGAAAATGTAAGATATAAAATACCTTATATATTAAGCTATCAATTGTATACAATGACATACATAATAGGAAATTATTTAAATAGAGTATATTAAGATTAATAGTGCTATCTGAATTATGCTATTAGGGGCAAATTTTAGGGATGTGTTTCATAAATTTTCTATGTGTTTTTACTATATAGACAATATATTACTTTTATAATCGGTAAAATGATTTAATTAAAGAAGTTTTATTTTCTTATCTCAGATCTGTGCCCATAGATCTCAGTTGACTGCTTCTCTAAGTAATGGGTATTCTGGTCCTTATTCATAAAAATCTGATATAGTAGAAACACAGGTTTACATCTAACTTACCTGAAAAATGAACTCTAGTGTCACCTAGAGAGAAAAATAACAATAAAGTCCCACTGGCTGTACCTACATCTCTGAATGCATTTGGTGATGTAGCAGGCATTTAATTTTTAGTGAACATCTTTTTTTTTTTTTTTTTTAAGATTTTATTTATTTATTCATTTATCCCCCCCTTGCTGCTTGTGCTCCCTGGGTCAGCTAACCGCGCCGTGCGGGCGGGCTTGCCCTCACCAGGAGGCCCCGGGAACCCGGGGCCTCCCACATGGTAAACGGGAGCCCCACCGATTGACCCACAGCCCCTTCCCTTTAGTGAACATCTTAACTGGAGTTAGCAACCACTGATCCATCATTAACTACGCTCTGCAGTTCATTCATTTTTACCTTAATGGTAGCATTTTTTCCCTCACTTGGTGACTTGAAAATATTGCTAAGAGAGACTTTCCAAATAAATCTGAGTTCAAGTACTGAGTTTATTTTTGTCCTTCACTATCCTGTGAATGTGGAACACAAGCATACCAGCTCTGATATGAATTTCTTGAGTCAGAACTCCCAAATCTCTAGGTTTAAAAAAAAAAAAATTGTGGGGCAACACCTTATCACTGGAGGACATCTCTCCGAGGTCTTATACCTACACATTTGTCATTCTTAGATATCTGGTGACAAGGTGTCTTGTACTATTCAAGTCACTTGAATAAACTAACCTGAGTTAGTTTGAATAAACTAACCTGAAAATAGTAAACTATGTTTAAGCAGAAAAATTCGGGATTGCAAGTACCATGCTTAGAAGTAAAATAAAATTGTCCATGAGTAGTCGGTCCTTGAATTCACCTCTTTTACACCTTTTTCTTAGAAACCCACTGCTCATCCTGGAGATAGCTCCTTTGGCCATTGAGTCTGGATCCAAATACTTTGGAAACTTAGAACGAAATAGGGTCTGTAATCTGTGATTGATTATGTCAATTGGTCTCTAGGCTCAAATATCCACAAAGTCTGTCTTTATCAGTACTTTTTTGCATGATTACTGGGAAATATTAAACAGTTATTGTCCAAGCCAAGGAGTTAGGGATGTTCTGAACTTTCAGTTCCTGGAGGATTAGAATTAACAGCTTCAGCCAAATAGCAACTAAACCAGTTAGTCCTCTTGTCTCTTGTTTGTGGCATTTGTGGCAAGATGGGTAAGGGTGAAAGAGGGAGAGAGAGCAGGAGTGAATTAGCAGTTTCTCTGTGGCTGTGGTTAGGAAGTGATCTTAGAGTCTGGGAGGTAGGGCACAGAATGTTCTAGTGATGGGAGTAAGGATGCATGAAAATTATCATCCTGGGAGATTCTTGAGCTGGTGAGACATCAGTCATGAACCAGTATATGAACAAGAAATTCAGTAATTGGTACAAAGCCACAACAGGGCAGACTTTCTGACCAAGGAGGTGATGGTTGATGACAGACAAGTTACAGTGCAGATCTGGGACACAGCAGGACAGGAACAGTTCCTACAGAGGTGCAGACTGCTGTATTCTGGTATTTGATGTGACTGCCACCAACACATTCAACAGCCTTGATTGCTGGAGGGACGAGTTTCTCATCCAGGCCAGTCCCTGGGATCCTGAAAAGATCCCCTTTGTTGTTTTAGGAAACAAGATTGACCTTGAAAACAGACAAATTGCTACAAAATGAGCACAGGCTTAGTGCTACAGCAAAAAAAAAAAAAAAAAAAAAAAAAATTCCCTACTTAGAGACCAGTGCCAAGGAGGCCAGCAATGTGGAGCAGACATTCCAGACCACCAGACTATTGCACAGAATGCACTGAAACAGGAAACAGAGGTGTAGCTGAACAATGAGTTCCCTGATCCCATCAAATTGGACAAGAATGACTGGACAAAAACAACCGGACCATGGCCCCAGCAGAAAGCTGTGGTTGTTGAAGGGGCAGAGAGATTAGAGCACAGGGTCCTTCACAAACCAAGAACACACCTAGGCTTTCAAATTCAATCATCCGATCCTCTTCCATAAAAAGAGTAAATTGATCTCTCATATAGAACTGCCAAAAAAACCTCCACCAAATACACTAACCACCATACACAACACACACACATACACAAATCTGATACAGGAAGGCAAACGTATGCTGACACCTGTGATGGCACTTCTTTGTCTTCTGCCCACTCACCACATCAGCCCTCAAATATGGCAGCAGGAAAGGGTGGCTTTGGAAATTGGTCTGGTGTGGCTTGGTATTGGAAGCTTATTTTTTTGTGTGTATATTTGAGAGCGATCTGTTTATAGTTAGTCTGTGTTTAATTAGTTATCTGATTTTTTAAATAGTATTGTGGTCTTTTTACCCACATCACCATTCCTTCCTTGTGAAGGCTACAACTTGGGAAGACTGGTGCCCCATGTTTCATTACAGGTTCAACCCCAGTCTGATTAGGCTGGGTTTTGTGTGTATCTGTTAATGCTTGTTACCTTTAGCTAATCAGTTCTTTATACAGTATCCATTTATCATGTAATGATTCCTAGAAAAGAATCTTATACTACATGTTAATATATGCAACCAATTAAAAATGTATAAATTAGTGTAGGGAATTCCTGGATTATGGTTTTAAGACCTATAATTTAGGTGTGTGAGGTGGAGGGTTGAATCATTTCTGGATTGCAGAGTGTTAGCAACTCAGAATTTGGAAATCCAGCTAGAAGAAGTATTCTATAGAGAAGACACAGATTTACATATGCCTTTTATCAAAGACTTAAGAGGCAAAAGGCTTCTCATCTCTCTGGGAGGGAAACTGTCTATTTCCCTACTGTGTCTATATTTTCCAAAAGGTTGATTTGCATAATACAGTGATGTAGGTTTTGGATAAATAGCTAAAGTTTCAGAAATTAAAAATTTTGTTTCCCTTTTTTTTTCTCTAATCCACGCTTCAACATTCCCTATTAGATCATACCCTAAGAGGGAAAAAGAAATCCTAACAGATCTTTCCTGGTGATTTTACCTTTGCTCTAGAAGGTGCAACTTTCAGGGTTACAATATCTTTAGGTTAGCAAATCTTTTACTCCTTTTCCCCACCCAACTCCCCTGTATTGTCCACCATTAATTCTTTAGTATGGAACCTGGCAATTCTGCTTCCTCCCTAGGATCTGCCCTTGCATTGGTAGCTTAATAATGGAGCTCTTCCTTTATCCAAAGGTCTTTCTTTTAGTGTATGGGCTGAGTTCTTCTGTAAAGAGATGAACGTGATGCCAATAAAATTTAACAAGAAAAAAGATTTTAAAAAACATATTGGTTAAACAAATTTATACCAAATATTAAAATGTGAATCATGCTTATGACCAAGTGCTTTGGAGTACAATAAACTGCAACTCCTGGGAAGGATTGATTTACTTCCTATTTATGCAAACATAGGCAAGTTTCTCAGCTTCTTTATGCCCTCTTTTCTGATATGTGCAAAGGGCATGATAAGAAATAGTTCTTATAGGACGATTATTTGAGATGATGCTTATAATACTACATATAATGGAAAGAAGCAAATTTCCTAGTCAGTTACACTGTTCTGCTCGAAAGCTTCTCTAAAAGCACATGCAGTCAGCTACTGGTCATCTTCAAATTTTAAACCTTTAAAAAGAGAAGCAAAGCAAGTCTATCAATTATGCCCTACCTGTTAGTTAACATAACCCTGATAAAAGTGTGAAGGTGAGACAGATTAAAACTTCTGCTTTGGTCTGTGTAGATATAAATTAATTGTCAAACATTTTTTAATTCTAAAAATAGCTTCACTTAAAAATGTTCATAAGGGGATTAGGACCTAGATCATAAATTCTTTCAGAAATCACGTTTATTCCTAAGCATTAATATTATATCTAAATTCTGAGACGCTTTGCTCTTTGCATGTAAACTAGTAGCTCCCTGGAACTTCAGTTGTCTGTATGACACCTGGGACTCAGAGCTAAAATTCTCCAGTTTTTAAGGTGCTGTAGAAACAGCATTAATTATAAAAGGCCACTCCATGCAACAGTTGTTAAGGAAAGTAAAGAAATGATCAGATTTCAATGAAAAGATGAGTGGCATTGATCTAGTTAAATATTGAGGTGAATAAGAGCAGAAGGTAAAAAGTAATATTATCTGTATTTTAGAACTTTAATTTCTAAGGGAAATTAATTTTGTCTTTTTTTTTTTTTTTTCAATTTCGGTGGCACACAATCTAATTTAAGCTGTCTGGTCATTTTCTTTGAAAAACCTAGCTAATATGGAACCTAAAATTAGGGAATGAGATCATGATATTATGTACAGAATTGATATAATACCCAGATGCATTTCAAAGAGATTTGGGCACTCCTTGACCCACACTCTACTGATGACACAATAGCAGGACTCATAGCTTGCCTGAGAAAATAAAGGAAGGAATAGGGTCCAGTCCAGATGGTGAGTGGTAGGTACATGGACAGGTCAGCTAAGGATAATCCATGCTCCTGGATGACTGCTGTGGTGCAGTGAAGTACTGACACCATCTGGAGGGAAGATAGTATGGAGCAGAGCAATCAATGGGCTGAAATCTCAGTTGCTTGTTTAGCGCTTGAACATGAAGCCAGCCTGATAAAGCTCTGTAAACATAGCTGAGCTGCACAAAAGAGCCTGACTATCTGGCTTTACCAATAAATGAGTCAAAATTGAACATTTTAAATGAACCCTTATAGGGACAAGAAATGTGAACACAAATTACAGCATGTTTTTTAAAAAATGTAAATGACTGGTTTTCATGTAGCTGCACATACTACTTGATCTCCTCTGGGAAATCAGCATGCAGACAACTAGACCATTTGCCAGTCCTAGATGGGGTGCTGGCAGACGACATTGCTGTATGGGTACATGGTAAAGCAGGTCACAAAGGACAGAATGCCCTGTGGGCCCTCTTCAAAGAAATGGGACTGGGAGCAGATATGGCTCAAGCAGTTGATCACCGGCTTCAAACATATGAGGTCCCAGGTTCAATCCCCGGCCCTGATATCTCAAAAAATGTGGGTTGGCTGAAACAAGCCAAAATCGGGATGTCAGCAAAGTTATGCTCTCTTTCAGAATTGGCAGCTTTGTGGTGATGGCAGTCTTCTGTCACTCGGCAATGTCTTTGTTATCCTCCTTGGTTTTCTTTGACTTCTGGATTCTCTGACTGCCCCCCCATTTCCTCACTTAGTCAAGTCTCTAGACATGTGATATAGACTTTTGCCAGACCTAAATATGATCTTTGAAGATCCTGTTTACTAATGAGTCCACAACCTGACTCGCCTTAATATTCTCAAAGATGGTAATTACGAATGGGTTCGCTCACACAGGAACATGAATTAAGATTAAGAAAATGTCTTTTGTGATGTATATGATTCAATCCATAATACCACCAAAGACATGATCTGGATATGATTCCCAATTCTTCTACTTACTAATTATATGACTCTATGTATGGCATTTAACTTACCTGAGTCTGTAAAACAGACTTAAATAAAATAAGGTCATTGTGAGGAATATCAAAAGTGAACATGTAAAATCATCGAGCAAGCATAATTATGCATAAAAAAACACATGGAAAATATTTTCTGAATTAAATTGAGGGAAATATTCTGATAGTAGAAATATCCACTACTATTATTATTTTTTGAAGCCTAAGCAATTTGTGTCACCTTTGGCAAGTTAGTCAATTTCTCTGTTCCGAAATGTTATCTTCCTCAAAATAAAATGCTGCAAAAAATAGGTTTGCTATACATGAATCGAATTAATCTCTAAAAGGGGAACATAGAAATTGAAGGTGAATATTTTTTGGCATAGGAGAAAATTGATCATGTTCAATGTCTGAGGGAAGAAGCTAATAGAGAGGAAAGAGGGAGAGAAAGTGAGGGAGAAATATTAAAGATCTAGGACAGAAATGGGGTCAGTAAGAGAGCAATATTGGTTATGACAGGCATTATTAATTTCCCACAGATCTTTTCTGTCAGAACTATATTTTGTTCTGGAGTCAAGCAATCATGCATTTGAGGGAAAAAGGAGTTCATCTCTGTTCTAAAGTGTGAATGTGAAGTAAGATGGATTAGTCTCAATCAATTGTGACTATGCTATTTTCCTTTCCAGTGATTGATGCAAGGATCAGTATGTAATGCAATTCTAGCCAATAAAACAAGAGAAAAACTTCTGGAGGTCTTCAGGAAGAGGCTCCTTTGTTTTTAAATGAGAGTCAGGAGGAAATATTTCGCTTTTCTGAACATTGCTTCCTGAAAGGGATGCTGGAATTGTCACCCAACAGTGACCATTGGGCTTCTGGGCTAGGACACATTTGGACAGCCAAAACCTACTATTTGAAAGGTAATTGCTTGCTTGTTATTGGATTTTATTGGGAATTGCTTCTTTTTAACTAAAGGACATAGCATTTTTCAGACCTGAAAAAGCCATACACTCTGGGTTATATCATAACCATTCCAGCATGAAATGAACAGAAGAGTCCCTTTATTCAACAGAAATTCAAATTCAAGTATATATGACAGGGAAATCCATTGTAGAGATAAACAGGGACTTTTGCCTTTCAGCTCTTTATTAGATCCCTTAAGTTCTTATCTAAACCTGTGGGTAAATGAAGCCCGCTCTTTGCTGAGTTATTGGAGCCTAGAAAGAAGCTTGGTTTACAGGTGATAGCTCAAGACTGTAGGACCAACACTCAACCTGGAAAGTTTTAAAAATTGATTAATTCCAATTTACCTAGTTTTCTTTTGTTGCTTGTGTTTTTGTTGTCACACTTAAGAAACTATTGCCAAATCCAAGGTCATGCAAGCTTTCCCAAATATTTTCTTTAAGTGTTTTAGAGTTTTACCATTTATATTGATGCTGTTGGTCCATTTTGAGTCTATTTTAATATATGGTGTGAGAAAATGGGTCAAAATTCATTCTTTTGTATGTAGAAATCCAGTTGTCCCACCTTCATTTGTTGAAGAGATTATTCATTCCCTATTGAATGGTCTGGGCATTCTTTTCCAAAATTATTTTGTGTAGGTTTATTTCTGGACTCTCAATTGTATTCCCCAAATCTATATGGCTATTCTTATTATAGTCCCACAGGGTTTTGTTTTCTGTAGCTTTGTATGTTTTTGAGATCAATAAGTGTGAGTTCGCCTACAGTCATTATTTTTTCAAGATTGTTTTGTCTATTAAGAGTAACATGAATTCCATATTAATTTTACAGCCAGCTTTTGCATTTCTTCAAAAAAAGACTGATGGTTGCTTCCAACTTGGGGCAATAGTAAATAATGCTGCTTTGAACAACGGTGTGCATGTATTTGTTTGCATCCCTGCTATCAATTCTTCCAGGCAATGGGAATGCTGGATCATATGGCAATTCTATAGTTAGCTTCCTAAGGAACCACCAAACCATTCTCCACAATGGCTGCACCATTCTTATTCCCACCAGCAGTAGATGAGAGTTCCCATTCCTCCCACCCTCTCCAAGATTTGTAGTTCTCTGTTTTTCTTCAACTGCCAGCCTAATGGGTGTAAGGTGATCTCTCATTTTAGTTTTGATTTGCATTTCCCTAATAGATAATGATGTCCGGCATCCTTTCATGTGCTTTTTAGCCATTTGCATTTCCTCTTTGGAAAATTGTCTATTCAAAACCCTTGCCCATTTGCTAAGTGGGTTGTTTTTCTTTTCAAGATGTAAGATATCATTATATATGCTGGATATTAGGCCCTTATAGGACAGGTGGTTCCCAAATATTTCCTCCCATTGAGTAGGATGCCTTTTCACTTTCTTGACAAATACCTTTGAAGTCCAAAAGATTTTAATTTGGAGGAGATTCTATTTATCTATTTTTAATTTTGTTGCTCATGTTTCGGGTATAAAGTTTATGAAACCATTCCCTACTACACGATCTTGTAGATGTGTCCCTACATTATCTTCTAAGAGCTTCATGGTCTTGGCTCTTATATTTAGGTTTTTAATCCCCTTGAGTTAATTTTTGTATAGGGCATGAAATGGTGATCCTCTCTCATTCTTTTGGATATGGATATCCAGTGCTCCAAGCATCATTTGTTAAAGAGGCTATCCTGTCCTAGTTGAGTGGGCTTGGTGGTTTTTTCAAGCATCAGTTGACCACATAAGCAAAGATCTATATCAGAACTCTCAATTCAGTTCCATTGGTCAGTATATCTATCCTTGTGCCAATACCATGCAGTTTTGACTACTATCGCTTTGTAGTATACTTTAAAGTCAGGTAGCATGATTCCTCCAATTTCATTTGAAAAGAAAGCAACCAAGGCATAGTGATATGCAAATCATGCAAAATGGTATCGATTGAAAAATAAACCCCCAGTACATCCTTCTCCAGAGTTCACCAGTGGGTCTTCCTAGAGGCAATCACTATTCTCTTTATCACACTGAGGAAGTTTCCTTCTATTCCTATCTTTTGAAAAGTGTTTATCAAGAAAAGATGCTGTCTTTTGTCAAATGCTTTTTCTGCATCAATAGAGATGATCAAATGGTTTTTTCTTTTGATCTGTTAATGTGGTGTATTACATTGATTGATTTTCTTATGTTGAACCATCCTTGCATGTAGGGATAAAACCCACTTGATCATGGTGTATAATTCATTTGTTGTGTTGTTGAATATGATTAGCAAGTATTTTGTTGAGGATTTTAGCATCCAGTTTCATTAGAGAGATTGGTCTATAGATTTCCTTTCTTGTGGTATCTTTATGTGATTTTGGTATTAGTGTGATGTTGGCATCATAAAATGAGTTAGGCAATGTTCCCTGTTTTTAAGATCCTTCAAGTACTAATCTTTGCAAATACAAGCATATTTATATATTGTGTATGCATTTGTGCTTCTGTCTGTGTATTGGTTACTTTGCATTTTACTGCTTAAGCTCATAACGATGGTTCCATGCCAGTCCACATAGATCTAACACATCCACAGTTATCTTCTTACTGTATAATACTCCTTCATTAAGAAAACTAAAATTAATGGATACAGTTCTCTTCATGTTATTTCCCATTTTTTTCTATGACAAACAATACTGGAATAAACATAAGTCTTTTAAAAATATGTGCCAGAGTCCCCAGAAATGAAATTGTTAGTCAAATAGTACATGCATTTAAAATATTGATGTTCACAGTTATTGCCAAAATTCCATACTTGAGGTTGTATCAACTACATTCCTACCCACAGTCTGAGAATAACTGGTTGTTCACATTTTCAACATCCATTGTTTGATAAACACTTATCAAACTAATCATATTGTTAGTATGATTAGTTATGGAAACAGTATTTCATTAAGATGTCTTAACTGAAATTCTTTAAATATAATTGAGATTGAGCACTTTTCAAATTTTTAATTATTTATATTTCTTTACCTGTTAGTGGGCTAATAATGCTTTTACCTCTTTTCCTTGATTATTGAATTTTTCCAAACTTATTTTTATGAGTAACTTATGTACTAAGGTAATATTCCTTTTATAATCATATATATATGATTGTTATTTTAATATCTTGTGTTTTTTTGACATTTTTATTTTATACAGATTTTTTCCATAGTCGAAATATATTATATTACATAGCCAGATCATTCAGTTTTGTTGTTTTTTTTTAAGAAGTAGCAGGGATAGAACCCAAGACCTCATACATGGGAAGCAGGTGCTAACCATTGAGTACATCTCCTCCCCAATGAAAGTTGGTTTTCTTGTTTGTTTGTTTTTAGGAGGTACAAGGATCAAACTCAGGGCCTCATACATGGGAAGCAGGCACAAAACCACTTGAGCTACATCTGCTCCCCATTCAGTACTTTTTAAAATAGCTTGCTTAGAAAGACTTTCCTGGATTCACACTTACTAAAAGAGTCTTCTATATTTTTTAGCATTTAATTTTTAAGTGATTTTTTTGTTTTATATTTCATATTTTGAATTTTTAATCCAGTTTGGAATTTATTTTGAGATAAGCAATTAAATAGAGAACAATTTTAATAGTTTTTCCTGATGTTTGGAATTTAATACTTGTTTATTATTATTTACTTTTCACCATTTCTGAAATTAGAACTGTAATATATTTTAAATTCTCACATATGTTTGGAGCGATTTCAATATTCTATTCTGTTTCATTGTTCTCTTTATTCTTATGTCATTTAACATATGAAATAATTGTATTTTATCTACAATACCATTAGATATTTGATAAGCTCAATATTCCCTCATTACTATTCTGTTTTAGAATTATACCACCTCTTGCATATTTATTTTTCACATTAAATTTAAAATAAGATAGTCGAGCCACAAAACAGACTTCACTTAGTGTTTTCAATTAAATTGATTTAAGAAGATTAATTTAGGAAGAGTATATTTTTAGAGAATTGACAATTCTGTTTATGAACAAGGGAGTTCTTTTTTTTTTTCAATTAATGAAGTCCTCTTTCATATTCAGACCCTTAGTAGAGCATTACATTTTATTCATATAGATTTAGCACTTTTCCTATAAATTAATGTTTTGGATTTTGTTGTTCTTCTTGCTACTGTAAATAGGATCTGACCTTCTATTGTATTTTCCAAAGGTCTGTTCATGGAAGATAAGGAATCTATATGCTTGAAAACTTTTAAATAAGATAACATTTACACTATAAAAATTCATCTTTTTAATTATATAGTTTTATGAATTTTCCAAATACATAATTTGTATGACCATCACCATAATCTTGATACAGATTGATTTATTAGTTGAAAATATATTCCCATGCCCAATGTAGTCAACCCATTCGCCTATATCAAAGCCCTTGCTACTACCAATCAGTTTTTATCCCTATATTTTGCCTTTTACAAAATGTAATATAAATAGAATTTATTAGTCTTTTAAGGTTTGACCTTTTCACTTTGCATAATGCATTTGAAATGTGTGTATGTTGCAGTGTGTATCAGTAGCTCATTCTTTTTCAATGCTGAGCAGTACTCCAATTTATGGATGTATTACAGTTTGCTTATCCATTTTCCAAATGAGAGATATTTTGGTTGTTTCTGACAGAAATTTTGCAGAAAGACTATCTTTAAAAACAAAACATGACATAACAATTGTTAGCCCCATTTAGCAAAATAACCCCATGACCCCAGTCGGCGCTGGTAGGTCTCCCCTGCCCCGAGAACAGATGACTCCAAACTCCTACCCCTGTTCCTAATCCAACAGGATGTGCTAATCTCCAACAATGAAAATATCACAAGATTGTGGGAGGTAACTGTGCAATCATAAATGAAATGTTGTTTTTATATTAACAAAACTGGGCAGGTAGAAAAAAATTTTAAAGTCTTCTCTCTTACTTTACTTCACCCCTAAAATCAATCCTTTTGTCTATTATAACACCACTACTGATAATATTGCTGTTGTTTCTTTTTGGTCCTTGTCTCTTACAGCTTCTCATCTAACTCACATGCTGAAATATACAATCAACATCTCAAGAATATTTTGTGTGGGATGTGGTGGGAGGTGTGGGAGGTGGGCAACATGGGAATCCCAGTGGGTTCCGTGTAATATTTTGGGTATCTAAGCACCTCTTAAAATATATTTATATATATACATAAATAACATTTTTGTAAGCAAATGCACATATATGCATATATATTTATATATCATTTTGCAAATGTTGGTATGTTTTGTGAAAATTTTGATTTTTATCCACAATAAAAAAGAAAAAGAATATGTGAACAGAATCTTCTTGCTTCATGAATGCCAATACCAACCTCTTTGGGATCAGAAATCAGAACCCACTGGACAGAACAGAATGGAACCCTTCGCCGCTCCATAACAGCAGGAAGTAGCCAGACTGATCAACATCCTGAATCCCGAATGCCCAGTATTCCCATTACTTAAGTCCTTTATCATATATATGTAATTAAAGCGTTAGGTTTCAATAGAAGGGACTGGTGAACCATGTGCAGGGAGGACTTATTTGAGTCTAATTCTGTCACTCTGAGGAGCACAGATTACAAAATAGAACCCACTGATAAGGCATCAGTCTCTGGGGCTATCCCCCCTTATATAAGACCAGGGTGTCTCCGGAGCTCTCAGGAACCCCACAGAGTGGGGTGAAAGGCACTTAGATGTTCTATGAGCTCCTACTGAGGTGTGCGTAAGAGTTACCTCTATTGAAACCTACATGTGATGCTGGAGTTTCTTAGGTATACTTCCAGAGACTGGAGCCTCCCACCTACCTATGTGCCAGGTGTGCATGAAATCTAGGTGGAGCTGCAACTCCTACCCTACAGCTCAATGGACTCATCCAAGTCACCTGGTGAGGAGACAATGATGGGAAATGGCCATCCCAGGGAATGGAGAGGGCCTGCATCTGCAGGCAGGATCATCCCACCCACCATATCCATGGGATATAAGCCCTCTCTCACTTGGAGTTGGAGTGGACATCACCATCCCAGTCGCCTCTGGATTGGGGGAAGAACTATGGACTAGAGTGGACTTGATGGTATTCTCTTGTTCACATATGGTGATTCTAGCAATGCAAGAAATTATAACAATGAGGTGGAGCCAGTGGCCACTTGACACTTTTGGGGTAGGGAGGGGATGAGCAGTTGAAATACAGTGGCTTCTTTGGGAGTTGGAGGTTGTCTTGAGTACTATTGTGGCAACGGAGGTAGGCCATTTTAAATCAGCACACACCACTCAGAACTGAGTGGGAGAGAGTGTGGTCTATAGTGTGAACTGTGGTCTATGGTTGGTGGCAAGGCTCCAGGATGTGTAAGTTCATTGAGGGTGATGGGCCACACTGTGGGAGATGTTTGTGTGGGATGTGGTGGGAGGTGTGGGAGGTGGGCAACATGGGAATCCCAGTGGGTTCCGTGTAATATTTTGGGTAATCTAAGCACCTCTTAAAATATATGTATATATATATAAAAATAACATTTTTGTAAGCAAATACACATATATGCATATATATTTATATATCATTTTGCAAATGTTTGTATGTTTTGTGAGAATTTTGATTTTTACCCATAATAAAAATAAATAAATAAATAAACATTTGCTTTTAAATGAGAAAAAAAAAAAAACAAAAAAAAAACCTCTTCCAAAATAAAGCCAAAAAGAAATAAAATAATAAAATAAAAAAAAATTAAATTAAATAAAAAAAAATTGAAAGGCTTTACATTTACGTGATTAAATCAAGATCAGGGCTTTGATTGGTCATTAGGGGTGCAGGGTTGAGTTCCTGCCCCCTTGGTTGACTACATAAATGGGCGCTCAATCAAGAGCACAGAAGTAGATACACAGAAGAACACAGAGGAAGACAGAGAGCTCCATAGACACAGCAGAGGCCCTGGGAAGAGAGATGAACCATTTGCCTGATAGCTTACAGCTGACCTTGTGAAGAGACCAGAGCAGCTGAGCCTGGAATGAAAGGAGCCCCAAGAAGAGAGACAAGCCTCATGCCAGCCTAGAGCTGAGATCAAAAGAAGCTGGACCCATGGAGCCTTAAAAGGGAAGAGGAAGGCTGAACGCTTTCAAGCATCACCTACCATCTTGCTTCAACACGTGGCAACAGAGATTGGTAAGGAAGTAACGTTGATTTGGACTCTTTATGGCTTTGTAACCAAATAAATACCCTTTACAAAAGTCAATAGATATCTGGTACTTTGCATCAGAAACCCTTTGGCTGACTAATACAGCAATCCTTACAAATCAAGTCAAATTAAACCTTTTTCTGCTTCTGTGTAACACTCTATACTAACTGAGTATTAAACCATACATTTTAACACATCTTTATCCTTTTTATCTAATTGTAAGGCAATGCTGAAGAAAACTGTAGAATCATACATTAGAGGGTACTTACGATTATAAATTCCTGTGTCACTTAGTTTTTCAATGTGTCTTGAGCAAATTTTCTGAATATTCTAACCAGTCACTCTTTTACACATTCTTCTCAGCACATATTTCAATTTCTACCAACTTATTATCTTTATCCCACATATTTTTCCTTTCAACTCCAGAGAAGGCTATACCCTGTACTTGTCAGGAAAATGGGAACCATCTTAACCTCAAGCATCCTCATTAACAATTATATCTAGAGAACTTGTCATCTTTATGCTTTCCTGAACAAATGTTGAAATGACGTGCAAAGTCTCCTATTTAGTTTTCATATGCCACATATGTTCTTCATAAAGCTGCTACCTGTCTCCTGAGTAATATTAGTTCTAACTCCCATGATAACGCATCCTGAAACTGTCCATGCATCCTGGTAGAAAAACCTACTGAAGGTTTTGGTCCTAGAAGAAAAAAAAACATATGGGAGAAAATAATAAAATTCAGTTACCTTCTTGTCTGTGTGAAATCATTGATCAGTGTGGTGGAATTCTTTGTGTCATTCCAGGAAATTCAAAATCAAAGATGCATCCAGCTCAACATCGAGGTTGATGGAGAGGAAATGGCAGTGGAGTCCCATTGTTGCAGAGTTCCTCTTCTTCGTACTCTAGCTGTATTTTACAAGGAAGCAGGGCTAAGAGGGATTTTCTCAGTGACTTCTTATATAGGCATAGTTCTTAACTCCATGTCTGCAAGATTCTCCTCCTTTATGGTATAAGACATGCATGCTCTATTCCCTCAAATAGATTATGATATTCTGACTCCCAGATACTTGTTAAAAAGTATCATATTCATCCCTTCTAAATCACTCAGAGTAGGAGAGGTGCTGGAAATCCATCTTCTAAATCCTTCCAGTTAATCATTAAATTGACAGTATGTCAGGATATATAGGTGTTGTTTATTTTAATTTTAACAGTGAAAATATAAATTTAAGTATAATATATGAGAAGTCTTATATATTTATGCATGTAGGTATCATTTTTGGTAATATTCATTCCTTTGTGTAGATCCATATGTCCATCTAGAACTACATTCCCTTTACTTGAAGGACTTCCTTTATTGGAAGTTATTCTTCAAGTTTTCTGCTAATATATTATTTTTAAACTTTAAATATAAAATTTGTATCAATGTTACAAGATATTTAATTAAAAACTATATATAATACTAGATTTGCTTTTTTCAGTAGTTATATTCCCCCCATTTTTGTTCATTCCTCAAACTTGAGTGGTTTGGGATGATGTTTGCTCTGGCTGCTTTAGGCTGAGAAGGTACATAGATATTATGTCATAGAAGAATGTAATTGTTTTGCTTGAAATTGAAGATATCCTTGTTTTTGGGGTAGGGCTGGTTCATGATCATTGTTTTGTTGGTTATTCAGGGCAAGACTGAAGAACTATAGATGAGATGTTGACAGCATATATATTAAGTTTCAGGGCTCAACCACCATAGGAACAATCCAAAGCCTTTTAGTGTCTGAGAATTATACTTAACAAAAAAAATTGAAAATTATTGGTTCAGATAAAAGGAGCAGAAGAATTGTGTTTAGGGAATTTATAAATGACTATGCTTATGCTATATTGGGGAAATAGACTTGCATATATTCCCAGATAGGGCCTACTGAGAGGGTGTTGATTTTATTAGGCTGTGTGGCTTGTCTATGGTGTCGGGTTGTCCCTAGGGCCCTTAGGAACACTTTTGCTTGAGGCTTTGTTTTATTGTGGTGGTTTGTGAAATCTGGCTGAGATCTGCATGAGCATAACCTCCGAAATGACCTCCCAAATCACTTTGAAATCTCATAGCCATAAAGGCTCTATTTTATTTAGTATTTTCTGCTTTTGGTAAAGTTCTTTCTCCAAATGCATTGCTGATTAACCATGTTGATATTCCCTTGGTGCCAGGGAGGCTCATCCCTGGAAGTCATGTGTCACATCAGGGGGTAACTAATGAGTTTCTTTGCAGAGTTTGGCTTACAGAGAGGCCACATTTGAGCAACAAATAGGTTTTCAAGAGGCAACACTTAGGCATTAATTATACTTTGGCTTGATTTCATTATTCCAGGGATAAGGTCTGCAAGTGTAAGCTTTAAGATCAAGCACTTGGCTTACTGGCCTGTTTTCTTTTTTTAGGCAAGGCTTATATAAACCAAGCTTTTTGTCATCTTATTTAAGAAAGTAGCAGGACTTCCCCAGAAGGAAAGTTTAATATTTTGTTAGCTACTGTGTGGGTTTCTATCTATGAAGAAAACATATGTATGGCAAACAGAATACCTTTGTATCCTATAGAAAGTATCTAGCTGTATAACTTTTAAGATGTTTAAAAGACCCTGTCTGTCAGGACCCCTGACCACATCCCATCTTTACCTTCTAACCAGGGTTATGTTAACTGACAGGTAGAACATAAATTATATATTTGCATTGTTTTTCATATAAAGTTCTTCACATATTTTTTCAGAGAAGCCTCAGTAAAACAGTATAACAGACAAAGAGAGATTTGGTTGTTTGGTTGTTTCTGTGGCATATAACATTTTTCTAACAATAAAATATGCAATGTTCCCATACCCATAACCTCCCCCCTCCATTTTTGACAATTAACATTGGTGTGGTCACTTTGTTACAATTGATGTAAGTATGTTAAACTATTACTTTTTAACTACAGCTTGTATTTTACTTTAGGTGCATTTCCCCCCCTTATAACACTCCCCTTTCAACCCCTTATACAAGTGGAAAATCTTTGTTATAGGTCCTGAGAGAACATTCTTATATTTGTATTATTAAACACAATCCTCGGCCACAACAGGGTTCACTGTGTCATACAATCCCACATTTTATACTCTGTTTCTCCTTCTAGCAACATATACAATACAAAGCTTTCCTTTTCAAACATGTTCACAGACATACCTTGGCACAATTAATTATACTTATGCTGTTGCACTACCTTCAGCTCTGTTCATTTCTAAGCCATTGCAATCAACCTAATTATAAACTCTGCCCAACATAAACATTGGCTCTCCATTAGCTTTCAGAAACATTGTTGTTAGAGAAAAACGGTGCTCACTGGGACATGGAGACTGATGATGCAGCAGAAAGTTTATTGGGAAGATCTCCCAATGGAGGGGGTCTGAAGAATAGACTTCAGCCCCCCACACACACACCGGCATGGCTGGGGTCTGAAGAGAGACTTCAGCCCATTCCTGGAAGGTGGTTGATATGACTTTATACAGTACATCAATAGGCAGGGAAACATTAGTCCATGGGGAGGGGTTAGCGTCCAAGTATAGCCTGGGAACAATAAGGGGTTGTAAAAATGAATTCTTCTCCTGTATGGCTTGGGGGTAGTGGGCTAGGTGGCGGAATGCAGGAAGGTTTGATGGTGCCCAGAAGGGGTGTGGTTTCTTATCTTCTCCATTCCCACTGTGATATGGCTCCTTTGTTCATTCTTGGGGGCAGTTGCATGTAGGCTGTACCTTGCTCAATTGATCAGAATGGAGCCACAGCCTTATGACCTATTAATCATTGCAAACCTTGTAAGGGGGAAACTCTAACATTCCTAACGCTTTTTTTTTTTTTTTTTTTTAACTTTTTGTCTATTTTATGTCTCAGCATCCTGTGTGACCCTTCATCTGGATTACTTTTTTTTTTTTTTTTTTTTAATTATGGGTAAAAATCAAAATTCTCACAATACATACAAACATTTGTAAAATGATATATAAATATATATGCATATATGTGTATTTGCTTACAAAAATGTTATTTTTTATATATATATATATACATATATTTTAAGAGGTGCTTAGATTACCTAAAATATTATACGGAACCCACTCGGATTCCCATGTTGCCCACCTCCCACACCTCCCACCACATCCAACACAAACATCTCCCATAGTGTGGCCCACCAACCTCAATGAACTTACACATCCTGGAGCCTTGCCACCAACCATAGACCACAGTTCACACTGTAGACCACACTCTCTCCCACTCAGTTCTGAGTGGTGTGTGCTGATTTAAAATGGCCTACATCCATTGCCACAACAGTACTCAGGACAACCTCCAACTCCCAAAGAAGCCCCTGTATTTCAACTGCTCATCCCCTCCCTACCCAAAAAACTGTCAAGTGGCCACTGGCTCCACCTCATTGTTATA
>JAKSZT010049563.1:394930-431960 GCA_026826555.1 Tolypeutes matacus | reverse complement strand
ATGTTCTTAAGGATAGAGAGAATAAATTTATATTTTGTTTTCACTGATAAGTTTTTCTCTGAGGATTTTTATGTACCATAGTCTTATTGAGATCAATCTTTTCAAATATACTGTAGGAAAAATAGCAAAAAGCATACAGGAATTGAAGAATATCATTATTTTTTATTTCAATGTTTGTATCCTAAAGGTAAAAATATAGTTTCCCACACAACTCCAAATGATTATTTAAAGATGACAAACGGGAAATGCAAAGCACATATCCTAAATCTTATGCTTGAAATATTCCTTTTTATCAGAGAAAAATAAATGACCTATGAGGAATATAAATAATTACCCTCTAAAATACATTTGAAAATAAAACCAACTATATTTAGGAAATTTTACTTGCAGAAATCAGGCAATAGAAAAATATTAGACTTAGTAAATAAATTCAGAAGCTTATCAGTATTTAAATATACTCTTAAAAGTGATGAATACAAAGAAGCTCAATTAGAAGCAGGTAAGGTCAAATCCCAAACGGATATTAACGCAAACAATATTTTAAAGAATATATGCATATTTCAGTGTCGGTAATATTAGTTTGTTCAGCCACTGTAGGTATTTATCAAAATAATGTAAGCTGAGCCTGTGTATATGTTATTAGAATAAAAATTATTAAGAAAACATATAACTATCACAAAAACAGTGAACCCTAATGTAAACCTTGGAATATAGTTTATAGTATAATTACTATAATAATAATAAGTCATCAGTTTTAACAAATGCACCAACTGATTCAAGGTGTTAATAATATGAGTGGTCATATTGGAAATTTGCATTTTTTGCATGATTTTTCTGTAAACTACAACATTTCTAATTTTTAAAAAAGGCAAAGAGAAGTCCCAAACCAAAATAAGTCTACTCTTGATTTCATCACCAAAAAATGGGGGGAAAAGGCAAAAAATAAATAAAAGTATATATCATAAACTTAAAGCATCAACCTACTCACAAAAAGATAACATGGGAATAAATATGTAACTGATCTCTGATGGGAGGGACAGGTCATGCAAATATGCTGTGGTAAAATAGCAAAAAACCGAGAGATTCAACTTCATAAAGAGAGGGAACAAGCTCCACACGTTTGCAACAGGTCACAGACAACTGTTAGTGTAGAAATAGCATTTACAAATTAAGAAATCATCTACTCACATTATTATAAAGAAAGAGCAAAAATAATGAAAAGGCAATTTCCATGAAAAAAAATTAGACATCTGAAATACCCTTTATTTCATAAGCTCTCAAAGAAATGCAATTTAAAATGTGAAATATTTTTTACAGGCATATTTGCAAAGATGAACAAGAGCTCTATTATCCACTGCTCATCAGAGTGTGGAGGTAGTAAATATTCTGGAAATAAAAATGGCTTTATATTAAAAGGACTTCAAAATCAGTTATGTACTTTGGTCCAGTACTCCTTACTCTTAGGAATCTATTCTAAATAAGAAATATTGGCAAAACTTATGCATACATGTTGTATTTCACGATATTTTTTCATAATATCAAAAATGTAAAGACAACCATATTGTCTACACAAAGGCAAAAATTTAAATGAATTATGAAGTATAGTTATTAAATATCAAATGGGCAACAAAGATATTTATAAGAAATAGTATTGATGCTGAAAGGTAATTTTAGTATAATGGTGAGTGGAAATATGCAAATATAAAATGGCACTTACATTTTAATCTCAATTATCTCAAATGACATATATAATAGGAATGACTGAAAAAGATATTAAGACTAAAAGTGCTTGTATGAATTATAGAATATGGGCAATTTTTATGAACTTTAAAAATCAGTTTTGTGATCCTATTTTTTTATAAAGAGAATATATTGCCTTTATTATCAATAAAACAATTAAATAAAGTTTTGTTTTTTTCTATGGCCTGCCTCCATAATCTCCCAAGTGACTCCTTTTTTGAGTATATTATGTATGCTAGTCATTGTTCATAAAGATCTGTGGTAATAGTATACATATATATATCCAACTTACTTGTAAATGAATTATGAAGACCCTAGTGTCATCTTGAGAGAAAAATACCATTAAGAAGTCACTGGTCGTACCTAACTCTTTGAATACATTTAGACAAGTAACAGGTTCAGTTTATGACAAGCCATCTTATCAGTAGAGGGCACTTTGCACGGAGCTTAAAAAAATCACTGACTAATCACTAGCTGCTGCTTTGCAAGTTGATCCATTTTTATGTTCAGTATAGCAATTCTTTCCCTCAATTACTGACTCAGAAATGATTTCTTAGAGAAACTTCCTAAGTAAATCTGAATTCCTGGGCAGAATTTATTTTTGCCCTCTAAGCTCACACCATCCTGTGAATGTGGTCCACAAGCATCGCAGCTCAGATAATTTCTTAAATGAGAAAATTCCCTAAGCTTTAGGTTTCAGTGAACATTGTTGTGGAAAAACTTAAGTATTTTGAAGGAAATATCTCTGAAAGACTCCTCAATGCACAGTTACTCTTTTGCTTTTTAGTAGCTATATGACATGTACTATAGAGATACTCAAGATTACTTCAAACCAGATGTAAAACACAGAAAAAAGAAACAATATTAAAGCAGAAAAATATGTATTGCAAGCATCATGAACTCAGCAGCAAATGCAGTTGTCCTGGAGTAGCACATTCCTAATTTCACCTCTTTTAAGACTCCTCCTAAGAAAGATTTTTCTCAGCCTTAAGTTAGCTCGTTTGGTACTTGGGAACCTTGATCCACAGGACTTGAAAACAAAAGACCAAGAGCATCTATTATTTGTGGCTGGTTATGCTTATGTGTTTTTCTAGGCTCAAATATCCCCAGAATCTGTTCTTATGAACAATTTCATGTGTGAGTTCAGTGAAATATTTAAATAGATATTACTTCAGGGTGTTCTGAACTTTAGTTCCCATAGGTTTAGAATTAGCAGGTTAAGTCACAGTGGCAGCCAAACCAGTGTCTTGTTCTCTCCTGTGGCTATAGCATCAGTGACCAAGGTGGAAAGGAAATCCTGTGAGGCTGGGTAAGCCGACTCTCTATGGCTGTAGTTTGGAAGTGATCTTGCACTCTGGAGCATAAGTCATGAATGTTATAGTGTTGAGAGAATGGGTGCAGGAATTAATAAAAGCCTATAAAACAGCCCTAATAATACCTTTATCAAAGAATTAAAGGGAGGACTACTAGCATGTGAAAAATCTAGATCAATGAAAAACTGTTATTCCACTGTTGATGCCCTGAGGATAGATGCATGTGGGCTAGAGATACCTGCTATCTAGTATTAAACATCTGAATCATTCCCAAGAGCAAGAGCTTTGGAGTACAAGTCTAACCTCCTAAGGCTGTATTGTCTACTTACTAACTATGGGAACTTGGGAAACTTTCTCACACTCTTGATGGTTCAGTTTCCACATCTGTACAAAGAAGGCAATAAGGTACCAATCTCAAGGACTGTTGTGGGGTTATATGAGATAATGTATGAATTATATATTTAGAATGCTGTATATATAGAATAAAGCCTCATTGTTTGCTGCTGTCATCCCCCATATAGGAAACGAGAGACATGGTGCTAGTTACAAGGTTTATGGCAATAATTGTATCAATTCATATATGTAGTTTACTTTATTTTTGTCTATGCTTGACAGGATTCTGAAAGAATGCTGAAATTAGAAGCAAAGAAAGGCCAAGTTTTGTTGTATTCAATAGTGACACAAGAGTCATAATAATTAAAAAATCTTCTATAAGTATTCAGTCTCTCCACTAAAATAATTGACAGTGTTGTTGAAATTCCCTGAAAAGGTTATAGGAGTTAAAGGAAATGTAAATACCATCTGAATTAACAAATAACAAGCACTAGCTAAGTACCAGTCACTCTGATTATATGTGAATTATATCCTCATATAATCCCATGAGGGAAATATTAATATTTCCATTTAATGTATAATACTTTCAATACTTGATGTGGGAACCTCTTTCCCTGCATTGGCATCTAGGGGCCTCAACTTAATGATGCCCTACCAGCTCAGCACTGGTTCACTGATGGATCAGTCAAGCTGAAAACATCCAGTGCCCACTGGGCAGCAGCTGCCATTTCCCTGGGCTCAGGAAGATTATATACCTCCTATTGCCAGGAAAAAAAATGTGTCTAATAGGATTTTTTTGTGAGAGGTCCTCTGATCTCTGGAACATTTGGACCCAAGCACCCCCATGCACTTATAGTCAATGGCTTATCAGTATGGTTAGATTCATGGAATGAACATAATTGGAAAAATCAAAGGATCCCCAGTGTTGGGAAAGGACATTTGGAAACAATTGGCAATGTGGAAGTGCACCATCTATGTTATCCATGATGATGCACTTGGCAAGATTGTGTAAGAGATGGATATCATTAAAATGATTTAGCTGATAAAGGGTCACTGAGCTGCTTTTCACTCTCAATGAGGCAAGAAATACTCATAGGAGAGAGGCAGAGGATGAGACCTGCCTGGAAGATAAGGACAATGACAGCCATGAAAGCTGAACTGCCCATGATTGCTTCCATTTCAGAGTGGATCCCCCACATATATAAACATATAAAATTCCAACACCATGTAATTATGGTTCCAAGAACATGGAGTACCTATCTTTTTAAAACAGGGCCAATATGCTATTTAGCAATGTGAGTAATGTCAACTACAAGGCAAACACCAAAAAGGGCATTAAGGAGCTCTTCCAGATGGGCTGTATTGGACTGATCATGGCATGTGAACTACATCAGCCCTCTCTCTCCAGCCCAAGCTATGTCCCATGCCTTGGAAAATATAGACACCTATTCAGGTTATGGCCTTGACTTTCTAGTTCTTTATGGACACAGTGCATACATGAGATACCTTGGAAAAGCAGCTCTCCCACCACTTTGGTTATGCAAATGATATCTCCTCTGAACAAGGATCCCACATTATTGCACAATACACTAGATGATGGGCTCACGCTCACAGAATTAGATGGACTTTCCACATCACCCAGCACCCACAGGCAGTTGGCATTAAAGATAACTTTAATGGCTGCCGAATAAAGGTGCTTTAGCATCTACAGTTCACAACTTTATTTCTCTGTGGATTCTCCTCCTTACTTAGGCTTTCCCAAAGCTGAACTCAGCAGTTCCCTCAGAAGGGAAATAGGGCCTTACCTGGATTCTTAACACAGGGATGGCAGAAGGATTGGAGAGGCACCCAGGTTTGCTGCTAATCTATTATATTCAGCAAGATAAGGATAGTTCCTGAGAAAGGAACCAAGGACACACCATATGGGACTCTCCCTCTCAACCACCATAAGAGGATCATATCACTTTTTACCCCATTACACTATCAACATTATTTTCAAGATGGTGGGAGTCTAGGAAGCCTGTAGGCAGGGTGGGATGACAGAATTGGGCTTAGAAGTGCTTAACGGACTTGGTAGACAGCTCACAATCCAGGGGACTGGAACATTAGTCCTGAAACACACAGATCTTTATTGCTGTGCTGGAAGTAATTGCCAATGAACATATGAGCTACTATCCATCAGCCAACTTGAATGATATTGCTGAGTTCACACCACAAGCCCTTCAGGCTCAGCAAAAATCATTAGGATCTCCAGGTTCTTGATAATGGCATTACCTTAGAGTTCCTTCTAGCCCACCAAGGAGTCATATGTACTATTGCTAACACTTCCTGCTATATATGGGTTAATATCTCAGGTCAGGTAGAATAGGAGGTAAATAAAATCCAACATCAAGCCAACTGGTTGCAAAACATACAAAAGCATTCTGTGTGGAAATTTTTCAGCTGAACTGTGGCAGGAGGAGGACATGGCTGCAACCATTACTCCAGAAAGGTCTGCTCACCCTGCTTAGACTAGGTCAACCTCTCTGTATTAGTCAACTTCTCTAGGGAAACAGAACAGACAGGAGGTATCTGTAAATAGTATGAGATTTCATAAAATTGACACGTGCCCATAGAGATGAAAAAGTCTGAATTCTGCAGGGCAGGCTGCAAAGCAGGGGCTCTGATGAAGATCCTTGATGAATTCATAGGAGAAGCTGTCTGAAATAGAGATGGAAATTCTCTCTGAATGATGAAATCACTTCCCCTTTTAAGGCTTTCAAATGATTGGATGAGACTTTACTCATTGCTGACAGAAATATCCTTAGTTGATTATAAATGTAAACAGCCATCTATGCAATCAACTCACTGATGATTAAAGTCCATGAAATGCCCTTGTATTACAATTAGCCTAATGCTTGCTTGACCAAATAACTGAGCACCATTACATGGCTGAGTTGACACATTAGCCTTACCATCACAGTCCACCCCTTGTCAATTTGGCAGCCATACACATGACCTTAAAACATACTTAGTCTCTAAATAAAAACAACAACAGATATAAATATATTTCTGCCTAACAATATTCAACTTTTCTGCATACAACCAGAAACACATTAATTCCCTCCAGAATAGGGTACAAGTCCTTGGGTAATATTTGCTCTTAAACTTGACATCCTTAAATACTATGATAAAAAACTCATACAAATTTTGTCATATGATAAGGTAAAAGGTTAGGGAAGAAAACAAAGATATTCATTTTATGTACATATACAAACATACTCATAACAAAATAAGGAATATTCATGACCATTACATTTCTCATTTCTGTAACTGGTTACATAGTCTGAGTTCCAATTTACCATTACCTTCTTCCAATACCCATTCCATGTTCCCTTTACCCTCAGCAAGTACCTCAGCTAGCCATGTATCTTTACCTGGTAAGATGACCCAAATTTTCATTCCTGAACATTCTAGGCCCTTGTGAGTCCTGCTTGGATTGGATTGTTGCAATTTTCCATTTACTTTAAAGTTCATGGAAGTACTAAGAGACACCCTATATTCTAAACAACTCTTCTTTACCTCCATTGTGTAGGTACAATCCCATTTGCCTTTGATAGTCAGGATCAATCACCCCATCCAGTTCAGTAATTCCCTTCTTTGCCTGTTGATTCAGAGGTCCAAGGAGTCCAAAGTGGCCAGGTGGCAGAATTCACTTCTAGTTCAATGGAATCATTGTTCTCTGGTGGAAACACTCCTCCTTTTGGAACTCTTTTTAAGACAAGAAGAGCTTAAGTTTGCAGGGTCAGGAAGTAAATTTTTCCTAGTACTAGGGGTAATAGTGTGTGCTGCCATTCTCATTCCCATCCTTTGATTCCTAGTCCTGTGAATCTTGGCTATGGGAGAAAGAGCAACATAAGGTGGATGCTGGTTTAAATCATACATAGTTTCCTGGGGAACATTGCCCCAGCCCTTCAAGGTATTGCCACCTAGTTGGCACCATAATTGAGTTTTCAAAAGCCCATTCCAAGAGAATAGAAAGAAAGAAAAAAGCCCATTCCACCATTCTATCTAGCAATCCAGATGCTTCAGGATGATGGGAAACATGGTAAAGACAGTGTGAATTCCACCAATATGTGCCCATTCCAGCACATCATTTGCTGTGAAGTAGGTTCCTTGAACAGAAGCAATACTGCATGGAATGCCATGGCCATAGAGAAGACATTTGGCATGTCCATAGACACTAGTTTTGTAAGAAACATGGCATGCAGTGAAGGCAAATCCAAATCCAGAGTATGTGTCTATTCCAGTTAGAACAAATTGCTGTCCCTTCCATGAAGGAAGTGGTCCAAAGTAGCAGGTTAATCACCTCGGAAAATGGTGAAATATTGGGAGCTGAGTGAGGGTCTCTGCTTTTGACAGATTGAGCACTTAGCACTGGCTGAAGCCAAGTCAGCCTTGGTGTTGTTAAGCCCATGCATAATCTCCATCCCTACCACCATGGTCAATTTGTTTATGATCCCATTAGGCAGTGACAGGAGTGGGTGGGAAAAGAGGCTGACTGCTGGCCACCAAGAAGGTCATCTTATCCACATGAATATTAAAATCTGCCTCTACTGAAGTCACCCTCTGGTGAGCATTCATGTGGTACAAAACATATTTTCATATTTTTAGCCCACTCAGGAAGGTATGTCCATGTACCTCTTCCTCAGAACTCTTTGTCACCAATTTTCCAATCATGGTCCTTCCTAGTCTCTGATCATCCAACCAAACCATTGGCAAAAATGCATGAATCAGTGTACAAATACACCTCCAGCCATTTCTCCTTCCAAACAAAATGAACAACCAGGTCCAGTTTGAAATTCTCCCCACTGAGAGAATTTCCCTGTACCACTGTCCTTCAGGGATGTCCCAGAAAGGGGCTACAGTGCTGTTGCTATATACCTTTCAGTGGTATTTGCATATTTTGCAGAACTATCTGTAAGCCAGGCGTGAGTTTTCTCTTCCTCAGTCAACTGATTGTAGAGAACTCCCCAAGAGACCATAACGTATACTGGGAAAGAGAAGGTAACGTGGCAAGAGTGGTGACCATAGGCATTTGGGCCATTTGCTCATGCAACTTACTGTGACTTCAGGACCAATTGAGCCTTATCTCATATATACCACTTCTACTTTATGATATAGTGCTGCTGCACATGCCAAACTTTATGGTTTGGCAGGTCAGACAATACCCAGCTCATGATAGGCAATTCAGTTCTCATGGTAACTTGGTAGTCCATGAATAAACGTTCAGTCAATATTAAGGCCCAGTAGCAGGCCAAAAGCTCTTTATCAAAAGGAGAGTAGTTACCTACAAAGGATGGCAGGGATTTGCTCCAAAATCCTAAGGGTCTGCATTGTGGTTCTCCTACAGGAGCCAGCCAAAAGCTCTGAACTGTATCTCTGTTTACCACTGACACTTCCAGCATCATTGGATTTGCTGGATCAGATGGCCCAAGTGACAATACAGCTTGCACAACAGCCTGGACCTGTTGAAGATCCTACTCTTTTTCCAGTCTCCACTCAAAACTGCAGCTTTTCTGGTCATTCAGTAAATGGGCTGGAGTAGCATATCCAAATGAAGAATGTGTTGTCTCCAAAATCCAAAGACACCAACCAAGTGTTGTTTTGGTCATAGGAGGGACCAGGTGCAATAGCTTAACCTTCACTTTAGAAGGGATGTCTTGACATGCCCCACACCACTGGACACCTAGAAATTTCACTGAGGTGGAAGGTCCCTGTATTTTTGTTGGATTTATCTCCCATGCTGTCTCATGCAAATGCTTTACCAATAAGTCTAGACTCGTTGCTACTTCTTGCTCACTAAGTCCAATCAGCATGATATCATCAATATAATGGATCAGTGTGTTGTCTTATGGGAGGAAGAGATGATAGAGGTCTCTGCGGACAGTTTATGACATAGAGCTGGATAGTTGATATACTCTGGGGGCAAGACAATGAAGGTATATTTCTGGCTTTGCCAGCTGCAAGCAAACTATTTTTGGTGTTCCTTACTAATGGCAATTGAGAAAAAAGCATTTTCTAGGTCAATAGCTGCATACCAGGTACAAGGGGATATGTTGATTTGCTCAAGCAATAATACTACACCTGGAACAGCAGCTGCAATTGTAGTCACCACCTGGTTAAATTTATGATAATCTACTGTCCTCAAAGACTCATCTGTTTTCTGCACAGGCCAAATAGGAGAGTTTAATGGGGATGTGGTGGGAATAACCACCCTTGCATCCTTCAGATCCTGGATGGTGGCACTGATCTCTGTAAACTGCCAGGAATCTAATATTGCTTTGGATTTACTATTTTGTTAGGGAGAGGCCATTCTAGTGGCATCCACTTGGCCTTTCCTACCATAACAACCCTCACTCGACAAGTCAGAGAGCCAATGTGAGGATTCTGTCAGTTATTGAGTATGCCTATTCCAATTACACATTCTGCAACTGGGAAAATAACCACAGAATGGGTTCGGGGACCCACTGGGCCCACTATGAGATGGATCTGAGCTAAAACTTCATCAATCACCTCACCTCCATAAACACCTAATCTGGCTGGTAGACCATACTGATGTTTTGTGTCTCCTGGAATTAATGTCACTTTTGTCTAATAATACCTGAAATCTCTGATCATTTCCTTATCCTCAGTGTACAGTTACCCTAGTAAAAGGCAGTAGGTCTCTTTGGGGAAATCTGGGAGGAAGATTAACAGTATAAATTTTGGACTGTGTAGCAGGATCCTCCCCTAAGTGGACCTGGCCTTCTCCTCATTTAAGGGGTGAGGGTCTGAAACTGTCTCAAGTCTGGGACCTGATTAAGGGGTCATGAATCTATTTCTGTAATTAAAGTTAGGATTTTGTTCACTCAACCTAGAACTCTTCTGCTTATACAGATCTAATAGGAACTTAGTAGACTGCCCATTTATTTCACTGCTATGTACCCCATGATCTACGAGCCCATGCCGTAGCTCTACGCAACTCAGACTCTTTTGATTGCTGCTCTAAGTCTGTCTTTAATTGTGGTAGCCATGCCCACCTTGTCTTTGGTGCTTAAGTGCTGCTACTTGGCTTCTGCCAGCCCAAGATCCAATCATCCCCATAGTGTTTAAGGACTCTAGTTCCAAGACAGCAGTTCCCACAGTAATATCTGGCCTACAGAGAAGAGCAATCACAGAGCTCTTCAGGCAAGATGGAGTTAGTCTCACAAATTTATTCCTCACAGTTCTGGTTAAAGAAAGGTGTGCCCTCTGAACATTCTTGGGGTGGGTGGGCAGGTCTTAAATGGTGAATCCAATCTAACCTTCCAATCTCTCTAAACCTTTAGATGCCCTCATTTATAATATATCAGGGTAAATCAGGCATCTCAACCTCAGACATGTTAGGCCATCTTTTGGCCCACGTTTCAGCCAGTCACCCAACCAAACTGTTAGATACCTTTCAAACCCCTCGAGCTACAACATTAAATAAAAAAATTTCTGCTTCAATATCAATAAATTCAGCCTGATTCCTCCACCATTATCCTATACCTTTAAAACCCATTCCCACACATTTTCCCCTGATTTCAGTCTATATAAATTGGAAAATTCATGTAGTTCTTCATGGGTCATACTTTGTATTTCACCTTTGGGGGCTTGTTATGATTTTAGTATATTTATAGTTCTGGAAGAGAAGAGGGGTGATAAGGGTGGGTAAGGAGAAGAATTAGAAATGTCTTGCAAGCTACTGACCTCAGGGCATTTATTTGCAGTTTTATCTGGTAAGACAGGATAAATCTCTTTAGGCAAGGGTTGGAAGGCAGGTTCCTCAGGCCAGGGTGGATGTTAGATGATAGTTTCTTTAGAACAATGAGGGGTGAAGATCCCTTGGGACAGGCTGGAAACTGAGCATTGCCGGCTTGAGGTTGTGTGGTGCCTGCCTCAGGGCAGGGAGGAGGTCTGAACTCCCTTGAACAGGTTGGAGGCTGGGTGATACAAGCTTGATATTGGGTGGTCTCCCCAGGGCTGATCATTACTGGTTTATCTGGCAAAGCCTCAAAATAATTAGAGTTTCAGTGTCCCCACTGATATCATCAACCCATATATCTCCAACCCATTTCTCAGGGTTCCACTCCTTTCCAATCAATGCCCTCATAGCAGACACACAGGAAGTTTGAGTTTTTAGTTTCCTTTGTAACTTTGCTACTAATACAATACAACTCTAACTCTTGTTTTCAGAGATCTCAAGTCTGTGGCTGCATGAAACAAGATTTTCTTACAGAGAATACATAGAAACTCTCACATCATTCGTGTGGCATGCAAGTTGCAAATTTGAAGCCTTCAGCTCATCCCTTTCTTTTGTAACTGTATTCAGCACATTTAGGAAAAACCATCCAGCATAACTGTAACTTTTAACTCCACAAAACTCTGCTAAGGTGTTAAAATCACTCTCACCCAGAAATGTGCCTCTTATAAGCATGGAAGTAGTCATATACAGTGGTGTATCTCTATTGCCAACAAATGCCATGTACTGTAAGTAGCCTCTTGATTATTGGAAACAGTGTCGTTCGTGCTGTTGAATCTAATTAGAATAGAAAGCCAATTGCAAAAATCTCAGAACCAATTCAGAAATCTAATTTTTAAGATTCTATTTCACAAGAACCATTCCTGCTACCAAGCTTAATTTTTTTTTACTGAATTTATTTTTTTAATATGATTTTTTAAAAAATGATACTTAGATTACATAAGTGGTACATAAAAAAATATAGGGGATTCCCATATGCCACATCCCCTAGCCCTCCCACTTTTTCCTACATTAATAACATCATTCAATAGTGTGGTATATTTGTTATAATTGATGGACACATTTTGGAGCATTGCCACTAAGTGTGGATTATAGTTTCCATTGTAGTTTACACTCTCTCCTACACATTTAGGTAAGTTATTACAAGATATTTAATGGCCTGTATCTGTCATTACAATGTCATTCAGGACAATTCCCTAGTCCTAAAAATGTCCCCAAATTAAACCTATTTTCCCTCTCCCTCCCCTCCGAACCTCCAATGACTACTGCCTCCACATCAATGATAAGTTCTTCCAATCCTAGAATCACAGTAAGTCTACAGTAGAATCACAGTAAGTCTACGCTAGTCCAATGATCATTCCCCAATCCCAGAGGATTCTAGTATGGTGATGCCACTCCACCTCTAATTGAGAGGGGGCTTAGATCCCATGGGGCAGAAGGATGGGACTATCTTGCTAGCAGTTGCAGACTGCCATGGGATCCTGCTGAAAGATGCATTAGTGTAACCTCTGGAATGACCGCTCAACTCACTTTGAAGGCTCTAAGCCATATAAACTCATCTGTCTTTACCCTTTCCCTCTTTTGGTCAAGGTCTTTTTCCAGTTGCATTGCTAGCTGGTTTTTGGTAGTAATTTCTTGGTGACAGGTAGGCTTATCCCGAGGAGTCATGTCCCATGCAGGAGGGAGGTAATACATTTATATGCTGAGTTTGGCTTAGAGAAAGGCCAAATTTGAACAAGGAGGATCTCAGAAGGTAACTTTTAGGCAACATATAGTTCTAGGCTAAGTTTCAATTTCAAAAGTAAATGTTCATAAGTACAATCATCACAGTTAAGGGCCTGTCAATGGTCCACACCCTTTCACTCATCACTGCTCCTATACTCAGGGGATTATTTCTGTCTAATTATTAAATGTGGCAGAGCTCCCCAGGATGAGAATTTGATATTCTATTAGTTATTTTGTGAATCTCCACCCACTGTAACAATGCCCCATGAACACTTTAACACTTTCATATATGCCTTAAAGGTACGTCCCAGGTGAACCTCCTCCCATGAATCCCCCACCTCTGACACCCCACACAAATAATCCTCCCCTGCCACAGTTGTAAGCCTTCTGTGATCCAAAAGTTCTTCAAAATTGAAGCCAACAAAATAACCAAATACAATTAATAGGAAAATGATATAATAATGAGAATTTTAAATATAATGAATAAAATACAAATTTTTTTAAAAGTTTGAAATAATAAAAAAATAAAAAATATAAAATAAAAAAAATGACATTATGTCTTTCATCACTGTAAGAACTATTGTCTTCTATGTACACTGACATCTTCTTACTTTTTTCATTTTTTCTTCAAAGAAACATTAGGTTATGTACAGAATATAGGTGATTCCCATATACCCAAAAACTTCCCCATTTTTGCCTTTCCCCTATTAATACCATTTTACATGTGGAACATAAATTTGTTACAATTGATGTACAAATATTGAAATGTTGCTACTAACTATGGTGAATGATTTACATTTTGGACCGTACACTTTTATAGAATTTGATGAAGTATAATATGGTCTGTATTCATCATTGCAAGAGCATGTAGAACAATTCCATTGCCCCTCAAATGCCCCATGTTTCATCTAGTTTATTCCTTCTTCCCTTTTCCCTCGGAATCCATGGCAAACACCAAGATTAATTCATTTAAGGACAAGATTCATAGTTGCAACAACATTGAGGGCTTGACATACAGGCCTGTCCTCCCCTATTATATGCTCTCAATAGACTCCACCCTTCAATTTGAGATCATAGCAGGAATCCCAAGAATGGCTATCCAACACCTTCCTGCTCATTATGTGAGTCTCCAGGCACTGATAGAACACCTCATGACAAGATGAACACTATACAATCCCTAAAGTCCTGCCCCAGGTGTGCCCTGTCCCAAATGCCTACCATATCCATCACCTTAAACCAGTAACCCTCCCATGCCATATTTGCCTCCCATGCCATATTTTTTTAATAGCCACTAATCTAAAGGGTGTAAGATGATATCTCATTGTAGTTTTGATTTGCATTTTCCTAACAGCTAGTTAGTGATGTTGAACATCTTTTCACATGCTTTTTAACCATTTGTATTTCTTCTTTGGAGAAGTGTCTATTCAAATCACTTGCCCATTTTTTAAATGTTGTAGTGTCTACCACATACCTACAAATCCCCATAGTTCACCTGCTTCTCCTCCAACACTTCCCCCAGTGCCATGGACAGTCCAACCCACCCTCCCCATCTTATCCCCCTCTCAGACTAGCTCCTCTCAGACAGAGTCCAAAAGCATCATTGCACTACTGTTATTCTCATCCAAAGCACAACTATACACTTTCACCTTATCATAGATTTTGCCCATATGGGATTGACTCACAAACTTTTTCCTTTCTGTCTCCTGTAAGCCTAGCTTCCAGACTCTAGCTCTGTGTGTCTGCTTAATTTGCTTAACTCGTATCACTGAGGTCATGCAATATTTGTCCTTCAGTGCCTGGCTTGCTTCACGCAACATAAGATATTCAAGGTTCATCCATGTTATCCCATGTATTTATACTGTATTCCTTCTTGCAACTGAGTAATATTCCATTGTATGTATATACCATGATTTATTTATCCATTCATCTGTTGATGGACTTTGGGTTGTTTCCAACTTTTGGCAATACTGAATAATGCTGCTTGGAACGTTGGTGTGCATATATCTGTTTGTGTCCCTGCTTTCAATTGTTCTGGGTATATACCCAGCAGTGGGATTGCTGGATCATATGGCAGTTCTATAGTTAGCTTATTGAGGAAGTGCCAAACTGTCTTCCACAACAGCTGCACCATTCTACACTTCCACCACTGTGGATAAGGGTTCCCATTTCTCCACATACTGTCCAACATTTGTAGTCCTCTGTTTTTTTAATAGCCACTAATCTAAAGGGTGTAAGATGATATCTCATTGTAGTTTTGATTTGCATTTTCCTAACAGCTAGTTAGTGATGTTGAACATCTTTTCACGTGCTTTTTAACCATTTGTATTTCTTCTTTGGAGAAGTGTCTATTCAAATCACTTGCCCATTTTTTAAATGGGTTGTTAATCTTTTTATTTTTGATGTGTAGGATTTCTTTATATATACTGGATATTAGGCCCCTCTCAGATATTTGGTTACCAAATATTTTCTCCCATTGAGAAGGCTGCCTTTTCATTTTCTTGACAAACTCCTTTGAGGTGCAAAATTTTTTTAATTTTGAGGAGATCCCATTTATCTATTTTTTCTTTCATTGCTTGTGCTTTGGGTACAAAGTTCATGAAAACATTTCCTGATACAAGATCCTGTTGATGATTCCCTACATTATCTTCCAAGATTTTTATGGTCTCTTGGTCCTTATATTTAGATCTTTGATCTATCGTGAGTTAATTTTTGTGTGAGGTGTGACATGGTATTCCTCTTCTATTCTTTTGGATATGGATACTCAGTTCTCCAAGCACCATTTGTTGAAGATGCCATTCTCTCCCAGGTGAGTGTGCTTGGTGGCCTTGTTGAATATCAGTTGACTGTATATGTGGGGATCTATATCAGAACTCCCAGTTCAGTTCCATTGGTCAGCATGTCTATCCTTGTGCCAATACCATGCAGTTTTGACCACTGTAGCTTTGTAGTATGTTTTAAAGTCAGGTAATGTGATTCCTCTGATTTCATTTTTCTTTTACAATATGTCTTTGGCTATTCAGGGCCCCTTGCCCTTCCAAATAAATTTCATAGTTAGTTTTTAATTCAGTAAAATATGCTGTGGCAATTTTTATTGGGATTGCATTAAATCACTAAATCAGGTGGGGTAGGATAGACATCTTAATAATGTTTAGTTTTCCTCTCCATGAACAGGGAATATTCTTTCATTTATTTAGGTCTTCTTTGATTTCCTTTAACAATGTTGTGTAGGTTTCTGTGTATATGTCCTTTACATCTTTAGTTAAATTTATTCCTAGGTATCTGATTCTTTGAGTTGCTATTGTAAATGGAATTTTTTCCTTTGGTTTCCTCCTGAGATAGCTCATTATTGGTGTACAGAAATTCTACTGATTTTTTCACTTTGATCTTATAACCTGCCACTTTTCTGAAGTCATTTATAAGCTCTAGAAGCTTTGTTGTAGATTTCTCAGGGCTTTCTATGTACAGGATCATGTTATCTGCAAATAGAGAAATTTTTACTTCTTCCTTTCCAATTTGGGTGCCTTTTATGTCTTTTTCTTGTCTAAGTGCTTGAGCAAGTACTTGTAACTCAGTGTTAAATAACAGCAGTGAAAGTGGGCATCCTTGTCTTGTTCCAGATCTTAGAGGGAAAGCATTTAGAATTTCACCATGGAATATGATGTTAGATGTGGGTTTTTCATATATATGCTTTGGCATATTGAGGAAGTTTCCTTCTATTCTTATATTCCGGAATGTTTATATTAGGAAAGGGTGTTGTATTTCGTCAAATGCTTTTTCTGCATCTATAGAGGTGATCATGTGGTTTGTTTCTTTTGATCTGTTTATGTGGTGTATTACATTGATGAGGGTTCTTTATTAATCAGGGTTCTCTAGGGAAACAGAACTGACAGGAGATATCTGTAAATAGTATGAGATTTTATAAAATTGTCTCACATGACTGTGGGGGTGCACAAGTCCAAATTCCACAGGGCAGATTGTAAACCAATCCCCAGGCAATGTCCTTGATGAGTTGCCAGGAGATGCTTCTTGCCTGAAATGGAGATGAGAATTCTCTTTCTGAATGATGAAATCACTTCTCCTTTTAAGGCCTTCAACTTATTGGATGAGACCTCACTCATTATTGACAGAAATCTCTGTTGATTATTGTTTGATGGTTAAAAACTCAGGCAGCAGCCATGTAAAGGTTAAAACCTGGGTGGGAACCCAACTGCTAGACTAGCTATTAATCTTGGCTCAGTTTCATTTGTTCTTCCAATTCAACATGTCTTGTTTCAAATTCATAAGGCCTTTGGCCCAGTACACATATCCCCTGAGCACAGCAGAAATAATTCTGGACAGTTGCATTCTGTGTTCCTTCTGTATAACTTTGAGTGATAACTGTAGTGTATAAATAACCATGCAAATAAAGAACAGCCATGCTGGCTTGCCTGTTTGTCTGGAGCAGACTTAAGCTCTTCTGGTATGAAAAAACTTCTCTCTCTGCCTAAGATTTTCTTCCACCTACCTCACTTGCAAGCTCCCAAGGTAAACACAGTGCACAATTTTAGATGTAAGCAGCCATCTATGCAATCAACTCACTGATGATTAAAGTCCATGAAATGCCTTTATATTACAATTATCCCAGTGCTTGCTTGACCAAACAACTAGGCACCATAACCTGGCCAAGTTGACACTTTAGCTTAACCATCACACTCTTGTAATGTGTTACAGCAACTGCTGTTCCCAAAACATTACAGTCAATACTGTTGAGAGCCAGGAGCCAGTAGACCATACTTTTCTCTGCCTTTGTGTCCATGGTGAGAGGTTGGTTTATATTGTGGCAGCTAATGCAGAGGAGTAGGCTGGGCCTGGTAGACATGCCTAGGGATAGACTGCACAGGAAGTCAGAGGTATACCAGTGGCCATCTCCCAGCCCTCACTTACTACCCCTTCTTTTCTATAGTGTGCAGATGCCTCAAAATGTTTCTATTCCACAGGCAGAGCAGAAGATAAGCCTAATGAAAAGGCCTGACCATACCTTAAAACAGGAAGCCAGTAAAAAGCCACACCATTTGATTGCCAGGGAAGAAACTCCATAGGAAGTTTGCTTGATACAGGCTACGTTTCTAATTTTTAATTTTATTTTTAAATAAGCTTTAGATTACATAAATGTTATATAAAAAATATAGGGGATTCCCTTGTGCCACTCTCCCTCTCCCTACCACACTTTCCCATATTAACAACAACCTTCATTAGTGTGGTACATTTGCTAAAATTGATGAACACAGATTGAAACATTGCTACTTAACGTGGACTATATTTTACATTATAGTTTACACCCTATCCCACACAATTTTGTAGGTTATGAAAAATTATAAAATGGCCTGTATCCATCATTGCAATGTCATGCAGGATAATTCCAATGTCCTGAAAATTCCTCAGCATTACTCCTATTTAAGTATCTGGGACATATATTTAACAAGTATAGTGCTAATTAAAGGTTCAAATAAAAGGAGCAGAAGAGCCATGTGTAGGGAAACTGTAAATGAGTGTAAGTCTGTTATATTGTGGAGCATAAGTTCCAGAGTAAGGCCCACTGACAGGATATTGAATTCCTGAGCTTGTCTGTACTGTTTATAGTGTCTGGATGTCACTGGAGCCCTCAGAAGACCCACTGTTTGAGGCATTTTTTACTGTGGCAGTCAATGAGATCCTGCTGAGACACACGTAAGTGTTATCTCTGGAATGACTTCTCTATTCACTTTGAAATCTCTTAGCCATAAAAACTCATTTGTATTTAATATTTCCCCCTTTTGGTCAAGGTGTATTTCAAGATGCATTGTTAGTTGGCTTTTGGTAATAATTCCTCAGTACCAGGGAGGCTCATCCCCAGTAGTCATGTCCCAGGCCAGAGGGAAGTTAATGCATTTATATTCTGAGTGTGGCTTAGAGAGAGGCTACATCTTGAAACAAGTTTTTTGCTTAGTGGTAGGATTCTTTCACTCTTGGGTTTAGGGATGACTAACTCTTGGGCATGAAATCCATCACTCATCTCAGATATGAACCTGGGTGTGCAGAGCAACCATCCACTGACCCTGACCTGTGCTGTTAGCCTCCCTGGAGAACTAACTAGATGGGGTCACATCTCCTGCTCTTTTGGACCTTTTGTGTTGTGTAAATAATAAAGTGGTCATTTTCTGAGAGTTTCTACTGTGCCTGATCCTATGTTCCCATGAGGTCCCATAAAACAACTCACTGCAAAAATGTCATTTGACCAACTTTCAGGTTCACTATTACTTTATTTTGTCTGCTCAAACCTGTTGAGTACTTCTAGAGAAATTATCATGTCATGATTATATATTCCACTCCAGAATTTCTAACTGGTTCTTTTTTTAATGTCAATCACTTTATTTAGTTGAGACATCATTCTGTTGGTGTCCTTTGGTTCTTTGCCCATGGTTTCCTTTTGTTCTTTGAAAATATGGAAAGAGTGTTGAGTTCATATCTTTCTATCATTTTTCAATGTGTCTTTGTACTCAGGAACAGTTTCTCTTAATTTCTTTTTCCTGTGAATGAGCTGTGTTTTCTTGCCTCTTTGCATGTATTATACTTTTATTTTTTTGAAGGCTGAACATTTTTAACATTATAGAGTTCTATCTCTGGAAAGAATGTATTACTATAGGTTAAGTACTTATAACAGTGTATGGTATATAGCAAACATAATATAATTGCACTTTACAAAGAAAAAGAATCATTTGAGCCTGTTCCAACTTTCATTTGTAGCAGATTTGGGCTGATGCCACTTCCAGATAGAGGAGGAAACATATTACATCCAGGTTATGGCCTCTGTCATTTGGTCCCTAACAACGAAGTGAATAAAATATCTTATGTTATAATGAATACATTTTCACATAGTTTTTCCTTGAACTCTAGGCGAGGACAGTATTCACCTTAGAGACATTTTTCACCACTGGAAGTTTTTTAAACAGCAGAATTTCAGATAATGGGGGAGGATTTGACACTCAGCACACAACAAAACTAGAATTGAATTACTTCTTAGTATTTTATATAACTTCCATGCATTTTGAATGATCTCAGGCTTATTTTAATCTTGGTGTATACATACAATGAATTGGTAGCATCTATTTTGTAGGGTTATTTTAAGCACTAGATGGGGTAATATATGCAGGCATCCACTAAAGTTTCTGCTACTCAGTATGTGTTTAATAAATGACACTGTCTTTGCTGCCTCCCTCACTTCATCAGTGTCACTTTCCTGAATGACTTTTTAGAAATCTATGAATTGTATTTATTATTCAACTATATGCAGATACTATATTAAGAGGCCATGAGGTACATACATATTTCTCAGAGTGAATCCAATAAATTAATTCAACATGGATGAAATTAGCACTTTAAAATATTCACCTAAAATGTCTGAATATCTCCCAATAAAATCAGGTTAACAAAAGACCAGAAAATTTAATGATTTTTAAAAAGTATAACATAATAATTAGTGATAGTAGAAAATCTGGTATTCATATACAATATTCAGACAGTTTGAATTCATTGCCTTTTTTAATCGTCTAACACACCTATGAAATACATAATATTATTTCTGTTTTCCTGACAATTAACTGAACCTTGGATAATTTAAACAACCTACTTGAGGTGACAGAACTGGTGAATGCTTCAGATTGGTTTTGTATTATTTTTGCTTTTTACTTTTATTGTGGTAACATATATACACACACAGTCTCCCACTTTAACCACTTCAAGTGGCAATTAATTACAATCACTATGCTGGGCTAACATCACCATCACTGATTACTATAATTTTTTTAAAACCCTGAACAGAAGTTTTATACCTATTAAGCAATAATTAACCATCATACCCCTCTGCTCCCCTCAAGGTAGGAATTGAATGCCTGCAGTTTGAAACCAGGGCCTAATTTTTTAAATAGTTTATTGGAGAGACTGTAGCAATAAAAAAGTAAACATAAATAATCAAGATGAATTCAGAGAGGAAAAATGCTAAAAAAAAAAAAAAAAAGAAAGAAAAAAGTGAAAAAATCAAATGTTAGCAACTCCGGGTGTCAGGATGCCATGTTAGAGTGGATGTCATGGAAGATCCAAGAGCAAGAATTTACCATGTTTATCTAACCATGTCCAAAAGAATAGGATAGCAATTTCAGGATAGGAATTCAATATTCTCTCAGTTATTGTGAGTCTCCACCAACAGTGACAATGCCCCGTGAACATTTGAGCATTTTTATATACCTTATTTGCATGCCCAGGTGAACTTCCTCCAATGTACCCCCCATCACTGACAGCCCACACCAATGATCCTCCCTGCCCCAGTTGTAAACTTTTTGTGATCCAAAACTTCTTTAAAAATGAAGCCATTAAAATAGCCAAATACAATTAATAGGAAAATGAAATAATAATAAGTTTAAATATAAGAAATAAAATACATAAAAATTTTTAAAAACTAAAAATAAAATGAAATTAAAAGATTGGAATATTAAAAAATAATGAAAAACATTTAAAAGAAATTTTTTGACATTTTGCCTTTCATCATGGTATTATCTGGTATCCTGTATGTACACTGGTGTTTTCTTCTATTTACTCCCCAGTGTCTTACTATTTTTCTTTTTGTTTTCAAAGAAGTTTTAGGTCACAGTAAAGTCACGTACAGAATACCGGGGACTCTCATATACTCAACATCCTCCCTTGTTCTACCTTCCTATATTAATAACTTTTTATATGCAGATGGTATCATTGTTATAACTGATATACAAATAGTGAAACATAGCTACTAACCATGGTCAATAGTTTACAGAATGGTTTACATTTTAAACCGTACACTTTTATAATTTTTGATGATATTTAACATGGCCTGTGTCCATCATTGCAAGATCATGTAGAACACTTTCATTGCCCATTAAATACCCACATTCGATCTCTTCTATTCTTCCCTCCCTCCCTCTTCCATTAGGGCCCATGGCAACCTCCTGGCTTCACTCTTTGGATGGCAAGATTTATAGTTGCATGTAAAACACTTAGGTCTTGACACACTGGTTTGTTCTCCCCTATTAAGAACTGACCATGTTCTCCAGAGTCTTGTGCCTCTCTATTTGTGAGCAAATATGTCCTCCTGAGGATGGAAGCCCAAATCTTTCCTGCTCGTTATGTGGGTCTCCACCCACTGATACAACACATTATGACAAAATGATCGCTCACACACTCCTTAGAAGCCTGCTCCAGTTGCGCCAGGACCTGAGTGCCCTCCATCCAACATCCTAAACCAGTAACCCTTCCTCGTCATATTGCCATAAGGGCATTCCCAACTTTGTACTTTCAACCACATACCCGCAAATCCCCAGTGTTCACCTGATCCCTCTGTCAACCCTTCCCCCAGTTCCATGAACCTTCCATCCCAACCTCCCCAATCTACCCACCTGTCAAACCTGCACTATGCAACCTAATAATATTACTATCCTCCTGCCATATCCCTTCAATATGCAACTACGCACTTTCAACTTACCATTGATTACATCTGTATGGGTGTTGGCTCACAACCTTCTTCTCCCTTTTTATTTCCTGTAAACCTATCTTCCAGACAATAGCTCTCTGAATTTGCTCAATTTGCTTAATTCATATCAGTGAGGTCATGTACTGTTCATCCTTCAATGCCTGGCTTGTTACACTTACCATAAGGCCCTCAAGATTCATCCATGTTATCCCATATGTTAGCACTGTATTCCTTCTTACAGCTGAGAAATATTCCATTGTATGTATGTACCACATTTTATTTATCCATTCATATGTTGACAGGTGTTTGGTTTGACTCCAACTTTTGGCAATAGTGAGTAATTCCGTTACGAATGTTGGTGTGCATATATTGGTTCGTTTCTTTGCTTTCAATTCTTCCGGATATATACCCCAGAGGAATTGCTGTATCATATGGCAGTTCTATAGTTAGTTTTCTGAGGAACTGCCAAACTGTCCTTCACAATAGCTGGTCCACTCTATATTCTGACCAGCAGTGCGATGAGTGTTCCCAACCCATTGGAGAGGATGTCCTCCACATCCCCTCCAGCACTTATAGTCCACTGTTTATTTAATAGCCACCAGTCTAATGGGTGTAAGATGGTATCTCATTGTAGTTTTGACTTGCATTTCCCAATAGCTAGTGATGTTGAGCATATTTTCACATGCTGTTTAGCCACTTGTATGTCTTCCTTAGAGAAGTGTCTTTTCAGTTTGCTTGCCCATTTTTTAAATGGGTTGTTTGCCTTTTTATTTTTAAGGTGTAGGATTTCTTTATATATGCTGGATGTTAGGCTCCTATCAGATATATGGCTGCCAAATATTTTCTCCCATTGGATAGGCTGCCTTTTTACTTTCATGGTAATGAAATTTGAGATGCAAAAGTTTTTAATTTTGAGGAGATCACATTTATCTATTTTTTATTTCACTGCTCATGCTTGGTTGTGCAGTTTATGAAACCATTTCTTAAACAAGTCCTGTAGATGCTTCCCTACATTATCTTCCAAGGTCTTTATGGTCTTGGCTCTTATATTTAGATCTCTGATCCATCTTGAGTTGATTTTTGTAAAAGGTGTGACATGATGGTGCTTTCTCATTCTTTTGGCTATGGATATCCAGTTCTCCAAGCACAGTTGAGTGGGTTTGGTGTCTTTGTCTAATATCAGATAACTGTGTATGTCAAGATCTATATCAGAACTTTCAATTCAGTTCCATTGCTCAGTATGTCTATCCTTGTGCCAATACCATGCAGTTTTAAATACTGTAGCTTTGTAGTATGCTTTAAAGTCAGGTAGTATGATACCTCCAATTTCATTTTTCTTTTTCAATATGTCTTTTGCTATTCAGGGCCTATTACCTTTACAAATAAATTTTTAGTTAGTTTTTCCAATTCATTAAAATATGCTGTGTTGATATTTATCAGTATTACATTAAATCTGTAGATTACTTTAGGTAGGATAGAAGTCTTAATGATGATTTACCTTCCTATCCTTGAACAGGGAATATTCTTCTACTTATTTAAGTCTTCTTTGATTTCCTTTAACAGTGTGTGTAGTTTTCTGTAGATAAGTCCTTCACATCTTTACTTAAACCTATTCCTAGGTATTTGATTCTTGTAGTAGCTATTGTAAATTGCATTTTTTTCTTTATTTCCTCCTCAGATTGCTCCTTTTTGGTGCACAGAAATGCTGCTGATTTTTGAGCATTGATCTCTAGCCTGTGACTTTACTGAACTCATTTATAAGTTCTAGAAGCTTTGTTGTAGATTTCTTAGGGTTTCCTATGTATAGGATTAAGTTGTCCACAAATAGTGAAATTTTTACTACTTCCTTCCCAATTTAGAGGCCTTTTATATCTTTTTCTTGCCTCAGTGCTGGAGCAAATACTTCCAAGACAATGTTAAATAGGAGGGCTGATAGTGGGCATCTTGTTTTGGTCCAGATTGTAGAGGGAATGCTTTTAAGGTTTCACCATTGAAGATTATGTTAGCTGTGGGTTTTCATATATACCCTTTATCATGTTCAGAAAGTTTCCTTCTATTCTTATCTTTTGCAGTGTTTTTATATGGAAAGTGTGTTCTATTTTGTCAAATTCTATTTTCTGCGTCTATAGAGATGATCGTGTGATGTTTTTCTTCTGATCTTTTTATGTGGTATATCACATTGATTGCTTTTCTTTTGTTGAACCATCCTTGCATACCTGGGATGAAACCCACTTAGTTATGGGGTATAATTTGTTTGATGTGTTGTTGATTGCAATAAGCAAATATTTTGTTGAGGATTTTAGCATCTGGGTTCACAAGAGAGATTGGTCTGTAATTTCCTTTTCTTGTGACATATTTGTTTGACTTTGGGATTAGGGTAATGTTGGCTCATAGAATGTTAGGCAATGTTCCTTCTACTTCTATTTTTTGGAAGAGTTCAAGCAGAATTGGTGATAGTTCTTTCTGGAATATTTGGTAGGATTCACCTATGAAGCTGTCTGGTCCTGTGCTCTTCTTATTTGGGAGGTTGTTGATGACTGAGTCTATCTGTTTACTTGTAATAAGTCTGTTGTGTCCATCAATTTCTTATTTTGTCAATATAGGCTGCTTGTGAGTTTCTAAGAATTTGTCCATTTCCTCTTAATTATCATTCTTGTCAGCATATAATCTTTCTAAGTATCCTTTTATAATGCTCTATTTCTGTGGGGTCAGTTGTGATATTCCCTTCATCATTAATTATTTTGCACATTTGCATTTTCTCTTTTTTTCTTGGTTAGTCTGACTAAGGGTTTGTCAATTTTATTGACCTTCTTGAAGAACCAGCTTTTGGTTTTGTTTATTTTTTTCTAGTGCTTTCTTATTTTCTATTTCATTTAATTCTGCTCTAATCTTTGTTATTTCCTTCTTTCTACTTCCTTTGAGGTTAGTTTGTTGTTGTTTTTCTAATTCCTCCAGGTGTGCAGTTAAGGCTTCGATTTTAGCTCTTCCTATTTTTTTTTTTTTTTGATACGTGCATTTATGACTATGAATTTCCCTCTCAGTAGTGTTTTTGCCACATCCCATAGGTTTTGATATGTTGTGTTGTTATTTTCATTTGTTTCAAGGTAGTTATTGATGTTTTTTGAGATTTCCTCCTTGACCCACTGTTTGTCAAGTGTGTTTTGTTTAACTTTCATATTTTTGTGCTTTATCTTGTTCTCTGTTTCTTACTGATTTCCAATTTCATTCCATTGTGGTCAGAGAAATTACTTTATATAATATCAACCTTTCTGAATTCATTGAGATTTTTCCTGTGGCCTAGCATGTGGTCTAACTTGGAGTATGATCCATGTGCACTCGAGAAGAATGTATATCCCACTGCACTTGGTTGTAGTGTTCTGTATGTTTATTAGATGCAAATCATCTAATGTATTATATTAATCAAAGTCTTTGTTTCATTATTGATTCTTTGTCGAGATGTTCTGTCTAATGGTGATAATGGTGTATTAAAGTTCCCCACTAAAATTGTAGAACCATCTATTTCTCCACTTAATTTTTCCAGTATTTGCCTCTTGTATTTTGAGGCACCACTGTTAGGTACATAAATGTTTATGATTGTTCTTTCTATTTGAAGGATTACCCCTTTCACTAATATATAATGTCACTCTTTGTCTCTTACAATAGTTTTGCATTTAAACTATGTTGTCCTATATTAGTAAAGCTTCTCCTACTCTTTTTTGGTTACTGTTTACTTGTAAGATTGTTTTCCAGTCATTCACATTCAGCCTCCTTGTTTCGCTGGGTCTAAGGTGGGTTTCTTGTAGAAAACATATAGATGGGTTATATTTCCTTACCTATTCTGCCAATCTGTGTCTCTTGACTGCTGTATTTAATCCATTAACATTCAGTGTTATTACTTTCAAGGAATTACTTAAATTAGCCATATTTCTTTGGGTTTATGTATGTCATATGTTTTTTTTATTTCTCTTTTTGTCTTTTTAGTTGTTCTTACACTCTCCTTCAACTCTCTCTTTCCTGTTATTTTCCCTTTCAACCTGCAGAACTTCTTGTAGTATTTCTTAAAGGGCAGGTTTCGTATTGGCATACTCTCTTAATTTCTGTTTATTGTAAATATTTTGAGCTCTTCATCATTTTTGAATGCCAGCTTTGCTGGATAGAGAATTCTTGGTTGGAATTTATTTTTTTCTTTTAGAACCTTAACTATGTCATACCATTGCCTTCTTGACTTCATGGTTACAGATGAGAAATCAGTACTTAATCTTATTGAGCTTCCCTTGTAGGTGATGGTTCTCTTTTCTCTTGCTGCTTTCGGTATTTTCTCTTTGTCTTGAGCATTGGACAATTTGATGTGTAAATGTCTTGGAGTAGGCCTGTGGGATTTATACTGTTTGGGGTGCACCATGCTTTCTGGACATGTACATACATCTCCCTCAATAGGGTTGGGAAGTTTTCAGCCATTATTTCCCCCAACACTCCTTTTGTACCCTTTCCCTTCTCTTCTCTCTCTGGGATGCCTATAATACATATGTTTGTGCATTTTGTGTTGTCATTCAAATTCTTAAGTCCTGCTGGATATTTTCTTTCTTTTTACCTATCTGTTCTACATCTGTTTGATTTCAGATGTACTGTCTTACACATCAGTGATTCTTTCTTCCACCTGTTCAAATCTACTGTTATGTGCTTCCAATGTCATTTTGATTTCTTGGATTGTGCCATTCATTACCATCATATTTGTTGTCTTTTTAGGTATGTTTACAATTTTTTCAGTATTTTCTCCCAGTGTCTTCTTAATATCCTAAATCTCTTCCTTCACTTCATTAAGTTGGTCCATGATATTTGTTTGGACAGCTTTGGTTAGTTGTTCAATATTCTGCACCTCTTCCTGGTTTTTATTTTGTTCATTGGACTGGGCCATGTCTTTCTGTTTATTAGTATGGTATGTAATTTTTGTTGCCCTCTGGTCATCTTTTTATCTTGATGGGTTTAATCAGTTGATTAGCTTCTCCTTTTACTCTAAGGTTTTATTTAATTGCTGTTTTTGTGTGTGTGTTTCTCTTTGACACGTTGTTCTTCTTATTCTGTTTCATTTCTGTTGTCTATGTTCCCTTGGAGGAGAAAAATTAGGGCCAGAGAAAGTGAAAGAGGAAAGAAAAGTAAAAGGATAATAGTAATAATAATAGTAATTGTTTGAAGAAGAACCATATATGATCTTGGGGAATGTATGTTTAACTCATGTAAACAGTGTAGAGTAATAGGAATAAAAAACTGGGATACCAACAATGAGATGGGAAACCAAAAAGAGAAAAATATATAGAAAGAATCTAAATCCAGTATGATGAGGAGAGAGGGAAAGAGAAAAGTCAGACAGAAAAAAGTTAATAAAAGAAAGAAAATAGGATAGATGAGGTAGAAATAAAATCCAGAAAAACTGAGGACTAAACAAAGAGAGGTGGAATGTAAGAATAACAACAGAAAGCAGAATATAAAATGATGATGGAAGGAAAAGAGATAGCATTGGTATACAAAATTAGTATACACCGAAAAGGGGAAATCAAGGAAGAGGAAACACAGGAACCAAGAATCAAGCCAGCAGCACATTGAGGAATTTATCTCTTCATCCTGCCCCCTCAATATCAATGCTCTGAAACTGCCTACTTTGTGGGTTCCCAAAACAGCTAACTTGTGCACAATATTGCACCCACTCAGCCATTTTTTGTTAGAGATATCTGGCTATGTTCCTATGAATGAAAAAAATTAGGACCAGAGAGAAGGAAAGAGATAGGAAGAATAAAAAGAATAATAGTAATGGTTATAGTAAAATGTTGGAGAGCAACCATACAAGACCTAGGAAATCGAAAAATTAACATGAGTAAGAAGCACAGAGGAATAAGATTAGGAAAGTAGAATATAAACAATGAAACAAGAAACAGAATAGAGAAAAATATATAGAATGAATTAAAATGCTGGAGTGGTGAGAAGAGGTGCGGTCGGAACGTCCTGTTCGGTGGGCAGCGGGAAAAACCACCGCGGAGACGAGGTAAGCACGCAGGTCTAATTTATTAAGGGAAGTACAGATGTTTATATAGGGTTATGGTGGCGGGAAAGGAAAACGGGGCGGGGCGTGATAGGCCGGGTGCAGTTTCCTCGCCTTATAAGGTGTGGCCTTGGTGGTGCGGCTCTCCCTAGCTGTGTGTGGAGGGAGGAGGGCGAGTGTGGGCAGGCTTATTCTGGCTATCAGCAAGCAGATGTTGGCTGCCTGGGCGAGGCTGAGGGCAGTGCGCCCGTTCCATGGCTGAGGGCAGTACGCCCATTCCAGCCGCCCTACACCCGAGCGGTGGGCTGCGCATATCCCCCACTGGGCGCGGCTATGCCTGCTGGCCAGACTTCAGCCTGCCTTACTTCAAAGAGGGGTAAAGAAAAGAGAAAAGAGAGAAAGAAAAAAATAAAAAAGAGAAAGTATAAAGATAAAAAAGGAGAAAGGGTGAAATACAAACAAGAAAAAATGGAGACCAAATAAAAGAAGTGGAATGAAAGAACAATAGAAAACAAAAGATACAAAGATGAAGGAGTGAAAAGAAATAGTGTAGGTAGATCAGTAAACAAAAGAATAAAAGAAAAAGAAACAAGCAGAGAAAGAAAGGAAGGGGTTACAAAACAAGGAAGAAACAATATAGCAGCAACTCATTTTTTTAAAATAGGAGACAGAAGTAAAAATAATAAACATGGGAAAACAGCCTTCTTTCTTAGGGCCCTTAAGGTCTTCTCAGGCTGCTGTTGTTCCTCAATCACTTACCCTGCAGCCTGCCATTGGCAGGTTTTGAACAGGGTTTTAGTGAGTAAAGTAAGGGAAATAAAAGAAAATGTACTTTTTTTAAAAATAAGAGATCCAAGAAAAGCTAATACAAAAAAAATATCTATATGTTCCCTGTCATAAACTTTCAGCCAGATGCCTGATAAGCTGGTGGATCTCAAGGAGCAGGCAGGAATCGAATCAGGGACCTCATACATGCTGAGCAGGAATTCTTTCACTGTGTTATTCTGAGTCCTTGGATTGATTAGCCTTTCGGAAAGCTCTCTACCGCTTTTCCCAGGGGCAGATTAGATCTCCTGTAGTCAGTAGTAGTGGTGCTGATCACAGCCTATCTCTGCCTTGTCACTGATGTAATTCCTTTCTTTACCCAGGTAGCTGGACATGACCACCAGCCTGAGACAATCCCCCCCTTCTCCCAGTCTAGTCGGTGACCCTTCTGATATTCAAGGGGGTCCCAGCTGGCTCTACTCACTGCAAAAAAATCGCTCTCCATTCTCCCAGACCCCTCTACCTCACAGGGAATCTTCCATCACACTCCCATTTGGAGCAACAGGTATGGTCATCAACTATTCTGTCTGCCCTGAGGGCCAGGTATGTGTGCCCCTTCCAGCCACCGAGGTGAGCAACCCCTGATTATTCCTGGCCTCCCTATCTGCCCAGTACCCTCCTAGATGACTCAGAGCACCTTCCCTTGGAGGTAGAAGTCTCCTCTACTCTTAGATAAAATTTACCAGGAGCTTTACCCTCACTTAATATCTTGGTGGTGGGGGAAGGGAGCCCTTCCTGGCAGCTGGGAGCTTTAATAACTCATGATTACTTGTTTTGTCTTCTTTGTGTCTCTGACTTTCACTCTTCTGGGAGTTGGTAAGCAGTGTCCTGGATTGCTGTGCCCCAAAGCAGGTCCCCATGGCAGCCTCTGGCTTTTTCTTTGTTGTTTTAGTGAAAGCTAAGACTTAAATGCTTAACCTGTTGGCCATATTCCCATAATCCCCTCCTCTTTTATTCTTGATATTTATAATTTGTGTCCTCTTTCCTTTCATTCTTGGTCATTCTACATAGAGATTATCAATTGCATTGGCTTTTCTATAAAACCTCAGCCTTTGATTTAATTGATTTTCTTTTCAATTTCATCGATTTCTGCTGCTATGCATCTTATTTAACTTCATTGCCCCTGCTTATGATTTCACTTACTCTGGTTTATTTTTCAGTTTGTTTAGATGGAAATTTCTATAATTTATTTCAGATATTTCTTCTTTTCTAACATAAGCACTTGGTGGTATACATTTGCCTCTAAGCCTTGTTTTAATCTCATCCAACACATTTTGAAGTTCTATACTGCTAGTTTTTTAATTAAATTTATTTCAAAATATTTTTTATTTCTACCTGACTTCTTCTTAGACCTTTGGCTTATTTATAAGTTTGTATTTACTTTCCAAAATTTGTTAATTTTTACTGATATTTTTCATTATGGGCCCAAAGAATATATGACTTGAACCTTTTCATATTTGCCAATTTATTTTTTATGACCTTGTCATAGTTTACCTGGCAGAATGTTCTTTGGTCATTTGACAAGAATATGTGTGTGTGTATATATATATTCAGATATTTAAATACCTGGATCCCCTAGATAAATTTTTGGTATTTAATTTGAATTAATTCTTTTCAGTCAGGAAACATGATCTGCTTGGTTTAAATAATTTATTATATATTGCTTTTTTCTGTCCCAAAATTGTCTATCTTGGTGCATATTCCACATGCACTTAAAAAGAATGTTAATTCTACTTTTTTGGAGTAGAGGTTTCATTGCATGCCATTTTAGTTGATCGTGTTGTTCCAAGCCATCCATATTCTTACTGATTTTCTGCCTACTTGGGAGATGTGAGTTGATGTCACCAATTACAATTGCATGTTTATTTTGCATTTTTCTACCAATTATCTGCTTCATATTTTTGAAGCTCTCTTTTTAGGTGAACACATCTAAATTTTTCATGATTTTGATGAGTTGACATAAATTACATTATTGACCTCTTTATCCTGAATAATGTTCTACTTTGATGTCAATTTTATCAATATACAAACTACAGCTTAGTTTTGATTAGTGTGTTCATGGTGTATTGTTTTCCATTCTTTTAATTTCCACACATCTATCTTTATAATTAAGTGAGTTTGCTGTTGACAGTAAGTATACTGTTGGGTAATGCTTTTATTTATTTATTTTTACCTGATTTGCATAGCATTTTAAATATTGGAGGATGTGGTTTTTCCAAATTGGTCTCCTTATAGTTAGTTTTTCTATCAAGATACAAACAAGGTCCACATATTCTGGTGGTTATTCTCAGTTTATCTCTCTCATCTAGAATTTTGCTATAAGCTGCAAGGAGTAGTCAAGCCACATTCTCCAATGTTACCTTGGAGAGTTCTTCAGCTAAATGCCCATGCTTGACATTTTCAAATGCTGCCTTCCATAAAACATCAGGAGTTAATCTTGGGTTACATAGTAGGTAGGCAGAGACTGACCTTCTCACACAAAAAAAGCAGAAACAAGGCAGGTTCTTATCTAAAGGTGGTGATTTGGATATATAGAGAATGGTAAGTTGCTCTGAATCACCTAGGAAGATCCTTCAAATATAAAGAAGAAAATGATGAGTTGCTCACCCTTGTGACTGGAAAAAACAGCACATATAAACCTACCTCACAGCAAGTAGCCTTAATGTTCTTGGCTCACAGCTGCAAGGTATTGAGAAGGGATATTCCCTGGGAAGAAAAGGGATATGGCAGAGGGTGGAGAGTGGTTTCATTGTGGTGAATTTGGCCAGCTGAGCCCCTTTTGAATCTCGGAAAGGACCCTGACCCAATAGGAGAAGGGAGGGGGATTCCCCTCAGGCAGACTGTCATTCACAGCTTCCTGCCTGGGGAGACCAAGCAATTAGATTAGAGAGAGGGCAGGGACATGAACATAATCAGAAGGACTTGAGAAAACTATAGAAGTCTAAAAATGCTTGGAGGGATGAGGGCAGATAGCTCTCTAAAGAGCAATTAACCTAAGGAGACAATATAGCTCAGTGGAGGAATTCCTGCCTTGTAAATACAAGACCCAAGGTTTGATTCCTGAGTCAACCAAGAGAGTGATCCACCAGGTTATCAGGCATCCATACTTTATGGCACAGAACGTATAGACATACTTTTTGTTTTAGGCTATCTTGAATCTCTCTCTTTTTTAAAGGTCCCTTTTTAATTTTAATCCTTAAAATCCAGTACATCACATGCAGAGGGCTTACTGCAGGGTGATTGGTTGATACACAACAGCAGCATGGAAAGCTCCTTAGGAAACTAAAGGGAAGGTTGTTTTCCCTTGGTTGTTTTGTTGTTATTGTTGTTGCTGCTGCTGCTGTTTTGTTTCTTGTTTGTTATGTTTCGCTTTTAGTTGTTTCCTTCCCTCCCTTTTTTTTTATTTTACTGATTTTTTCTACCAACATTCTTTTTCTTTTTTTTCCTTCCTTTTTCTATCTTCTGTTTTCTGTTGTTTTTCATTCATCCCATCATTTTTTGTTTGGTCTTGAATTTTATTTTTATTTTTATTTCTCTCTCTCACTCTTTTTTCTATTTCTTCCTTTATTTCTGTGCTTTTTCTTTATTCTATTCTTTTTTTTTTTCATTTTTCTTCTCCTATCTTCTCATCATTCCAGCCTTTTAATTCATTTGATATACTTTTCTCTATTTTGTTTCTCATTTCACATTTTCTACTAACCAACAAAATACACCTATCAAGAAAAACTGATGCCTAGACACCAACAAAAAAATTACAACCCATACTAAGAAAGAGGAAGACATGGCCCAGTCTAATAAACAAATTGAAAAACAGGAGAAGATGCAGAAAATGGAAAAATTAATCAAAGATGTCCAAACCAATATCATGGATCAACTTAATGAAGTAAAGAAAGAGATTAAGGGTATTAAGAAGAGACTGGGAGAACACATCAAAAATTTTAAACATACATAAAAAGATAAGATGTGATGGGGATGAATGGCACAATCCAAGAAATCAAAAAGGCATTGGAAGCACATAACAGCAGATTTGAACAGATAGAGGAAAGAATCAGTGATGTGGAAGACTGTACATCTAAAATCAGATAAATAATATAAGAGATAGATTAAAAGATAGAAAAAATCCAGCTGTGATTTAGGGACTTGGATGACAACATGAAACACACAAACATAAGCATTATAGGTATCCCAGAGGGATAATAGAAGGGAAATGGGGCAGGAGGAAATAATGGTTGAAAATTTGCAACTCTATTGAGGGATATAGACATACATGTCCATAAAGCTCAGTGCACCCCAATCAGTATAAATCTAAACAGACTCACTGTCAGACATCTACTTATTAAATTGTCCAATACTCAAGACAAAGAGAGAATACTGAAAGCAGCAAGAGGAAAGAGATCCATCACATACAAGGGAAGCTTGATAAGATTAAGTGCTGATTTCTCATCTGAAACCATGTTGGCAAGAAAGCAGTGATGTGACATAGTTAAGATGCAAAAGAAAAAACTTTCCAGCCAAGAATTCTCTCTCTAGCAAAGATGGGACTCAAAAATGAGGGAGAGTTCAAAATATTCACAGATAAACAGAAAGTAAGATAGTATGTCAATATGAAACGTGCCCTTCAAGAAATACTAAAGGGAGTTCTACAGTTGAAAGGAAAAACAGGAATGAGAGAATTGGAGGAGAGTATAGGAATGAGTAAAAGATAAAAAGAGAAATAAAAACAACATATGGCATAAATAAACCTAAAGAAAATATGGCAAACATAAGTAATTCCTTGACAGTAATAACACTTCATGTTAATGGCTTAAACTCTCCAAGAGACACAGATTGGCAGAAGGGATAAGAAAATACAACCTTTCTATATGCTGTTGAGAAAAAACTCACCTTAGACTCAGGAATGCAAGGAGGTTAAAAATGAATTTTTGGAAAACAATTTTGCATGCAAACAATAACCAAAAAGGGTGGGAGTACCTATATTAATATTGGACAAAATAGACTTTAAATGCATAATTATTGTAATACAAAGAAGGACACTATATATTAATAAAAGGGATAATCTACCAAAAAGAAAGAAAAATCATAAACATTTTTACACCTAACTGTGCACCTCAAAATACATGAAGCAAATACAAGAAAAACTAGGTGGAGAATAGCTGCCTCTACAATTATAGTGGGTGACTTTAATACACCATTATTACCATTAGACAGAACATCTCAAAAGAGAATCAATAAAGAAACAAAGATCTTGAATAATACATTAGAAGATCTGGACCTAATAGACATATACAGATTGTTACACCCAAATACAGTGGGATAGACATTCTTCTCGAGTGCATATGGATCATTCTCCAAGATAGACCACATGTTAAGCCACAGAACTACTCTCAATGAATGCAGAAAGATTTAAATTATACAAAGTAATTTCTCTGACCACAGTGGAACGAAGCTAGAATTTAGTAAGGAGCAGAGAACCAGATTAGGCACAAAGAAATGGAAGTTTAAAAACACAAACTTGGATAATCAGTGGGGCAAGGAGGAAATTGTAAACAAAATCAGTAATTATCATGAAATGAATAAAAATGACAGCACAATGTATCAAAACCTTTAAAATGCAGCAAAAGCTGTACTGAGAGGGAAATTCATAGCTTATATGCCTGTATTAAATAAGAAGTAAGAGTTAAATCAAAGACCTAACTGCACACCTGGAAGAAGTAGAAAAATAACAACAAACTAACCCCAAAGAAAGTAGAAAAGGAAATAACAAATATTAGAGCAGAGATAAGTGAAACAGAGAATATGAAAGGACTAGAAAAAAGAAAACTAAACCAAAAGCTGGTTCTTTGAGACGATTAATAAAATTGACAAACCCTTAGCTAGACTGGCAAAGAAAAAAAGAGAGAAGATACAAATATATAAAATAAGAAACATGGAAGGGGATATCACCACTGACCACACTGAAATAAAGAGTATAACAAGAGGATACTTTGAAAAATTGTGTGCCAACAAGATGGATAACTTAGAGGAAATGGACAAATTCTTAGAAACAAAAATGCAGCCTACATTGATGAAAGAAGAAATTGAATTCAACAGACAAATTACAAGTAAAGAGATTGAATTAGTAATCAAAAACCTCCCAACTAAAAAGAGCACAGGACCAGATGGCTTCATAGGTGAATTCTGCCAAACATTCCAGAAGGAACTAACACGAAACTTGCTTAAACTCTTCCAGAAAATAGAAGTTGAGGGAATATTGCATAAATCATTGTATGATGCCAACCCCACCTTAATACCAAAGCCACATAAGATGCCACCAGAAAGGAAAACTAAAGACCAATCTCTCTAAAGAACCTAGATGCTAAGATCCTCAGCAAAATACTTGCTAGTTGTATTCAACAACATATCAATGAATTATACACTATAAGCAAGTGGACTTCATCTGTGGTAGGCAAGGATGGTTCAACATTAGAAAATCAATCAATGTAATACCACACATATACAGATCAAGAGAAAAGAATCACATGATTTTTTTCCCTAGTGGCATCCACTTGGCCTTTCCTACCATAATAGCTCTCACTCCACAAGTCAAGGATCCAGTGTGGAGATTCTTCCTATTACTCAGTATGTCTATTCCAATTATGCATTTTGGAAATGAGGAAAATAAACACAGAATGGGGCTGGGGACCTACTGGACCTACTGTGAGATGGGCCTGAGCAAAAACTCCCTCAATCACCTGACCTTCATAAACCTCTACTCTGACTGGTAGACCACAGTGATGTTTTGGTTCTCCTGGAAATAATGTCACTTCTGAGCCAGTGTCTAAAATCCACAAAATGTCTGATCATTTCCTTTTCTCCAATGCAGTTACTCAGGTAAAAGGCCCTAGGTCTCCTTGTGGGAAGGTGGGAGGAAGATGAACAGTATAAATTCTTGGCAGTTTAATAGGACCCTAAAGGGACCTGGCCTTATCTTTATTCAAGGGGCTCTGGATCTGTAAACCATCTCAAGTCTGGGAATTGATTAAGGGGCCATGATTCTCTGTGTCTGTAACTTGAGTTACAGTTCATTTCACTTGACCTAGAACACTTCTACTTATACAGATCCAGAAAAAATTTAGTAGGCTGCCCATCTATTTCACTTCTAGGTACCCTGTGATCTATTAGCCAACACCAAAACTCTATGCAACTCAGACTATCTTGAGTGTGGCTTTGAATCTGCTTTTTATTATGGTAGCCACACCTACCTTGTCTTTGGTGTTTAAATTCCAATACTTGACCTTTACTGGCCCCAGATTTGACCATCCCCATAATGTTCAAGGATTCTAATTCCATTATAGCCCTTCCTACAGTATCCAGACTACAGAGAAAAGCAGTCACAGAGCTCTTCAGAGAAGGTGAAGTTAGTCTTACAAACTTGGTAAAAGGTGTGACCTCTGGACATTCCTGGGGTGGGTGGGCAGGTCTCAAGTGGTAAATCCATTCTAGCATTCTAATCTCTCATAGCCTTTGAATTCCCTCCTCTACTGCATACCAGGGCAAATCAGGCATTTCAAACTCAGACATGCTAGGCCATATTTTGGTCCACATTTCAGCCAGCCACCTGAACAAACTGTTAGAGCCCTTTCTAACCCCCTAAACAACACACTCTTAGACAAACAGTAGGTCAAAGAGGAAATCTTAAAAGAAATCAGTAACTACCTTGAAACTAATGAAAATGAAAACACAACATATCAAAACCTATGGAG
>JAKSZT010049563.1:332144-359930 GCA_026826555.1 Tolypeutes matacus | reverse complement strand
CTTGTATTTCTACCTCCTTTCCTTGGTAATGTCCTCTCATTTCTGGCATCTGTGGCTTCCAGATGGTCTTTATAAGACATCCAGTAATATGGATTGAGACCCACCTTGATGTATTTGGCCCCACCTTTACTAAAAGTATCTTTAAAACATCCTATTTGTAATGGGTTCACAGTGTGCCTCAGGGATGCAAATTAAGATTAAGAAACTGTGTTTATTGCAGTACATCAGTCAGTCTACTACAGAGGCTAAATTTCAGTGAAATGAAACTAGGTCTTGCCACGATTTTAACCCATATTCTGTGATCTGGGCTACATGTACCTATGTAGAAGTTGTCTCAGTGCTTATTACATTAGTAATTGAGTTTATGATGCTTATATCCAATATTTATGACAATTAACTTCATTGTGTACAGAAAGGCTTCAAAGATTATATCTTTATTTTACTGTCAAAAAAAAAAAAAAGAATATTATGACTATAGTACTGGTAGTAGTAAAAGGTATTCAATAATCAATAGTCATTTTTCAAATCAGCATAAGTCTTTTCTGTATATTATTACAAATAATGAGAAAATGAAGTAAGAAAAAAATTTAAAAATATATATTAAAAACTTTAAAAATATATAAATCTGTTTAAAAATAGAAAACAATTAGATAAATATGTATCTTCTCTGAATAGTGAAGAGATTGTTAAACAAAAATTTATAAAACATAAGACAAATATGATAATTTCAACTACATAAAGACATGGAGCTCTCTGCTTTGTTGCATCTCTCATTATGTTTTTCCTCCCCGCATCTCTTTTTGCATCAGCTTGTTGCATCTGCTTGCTATGCCTGCCTGTTTGGGTCAGCTCGCTGTCATCTTTAGGAGGCACCGGGAAACTCTACTACCTCCTTTGTTGTGTCTCTCATTATGCTTTTTCTTCTTGTGTCTCTCATTGTGTCAGCCTGCCATGCCTCCCCATCATAAAAGCTCACTGACTTCTTTAGGAGGCACCAGGATTTGAACCAGCAACCTCCCATATGGTAGGCAGGAATCCAGTCACCTGAGCCACATCCGCTTCCCAGAACTGTTTTGATTATTGTAGCCTTGTGGTACATTTTTATATCGGTGAGAGTTCTCCTAATTTTTTCTCTCATTATTGTTTTTCTATTGTTTTGACTATTCTGGATACCTTGCAATTCCATATGAATTTTCCAACCTGTTTTTCAATTTCTTCAAGAAAGGCAGCTGGGATTTTGAATGGGATTGCATTGAATTTAGGACTACTTTGGAAAGTATTGCAACAGTAATTATATCATATCTTTCAATGCACGAATGCAAGAAGCTTTTCAATTTATTTAGATTTTTCCCAATATCTTTAAAAAATGTTCTGTAGTTTTCAGTACAATGTTTGCACCATAGTGGTTAAATTTACTCCTAAGAATTTTATTCTTTGTGATGCCTTTGTGAACGGAATTTTCTTAATTTCAATTTCAGGTTGCTCATTGCTAGTGTTAAAGAATCCAACTGATTTTTGTATGTTGATCTTATATCTTATAGCATTGCTTAATTTATTAGCTCTTATAGCATTTGTGCATACTTAGCATTTTCTACATATAAGACCAAGCCATCTTTGAACAGAATAGTTTTATTTCTTCCTTTTCATTTTGCATGCCTTTTTTTCTCCCTTTTCCTTCTTTAATGGCCCTGGATAGCACTTCCAGCACAGTATGAAATTAAAGTGGTGAGAGCCAAATCATATCTGATTTCAGATTTTATAAAGAAAGTTTTCACTCTTTTTCTATTAAGTATAGTAATAACTGTGTATTTTCCAAAGATGCCCTTTATCAGGATTAAGAAGTTCACTTCTATTCCTGGTTTATAGAGTGTATTGTCATGAAAGGGGTAGCATTTTTTTCAACAATTTTTTTTTTGCATCAATTGAAATGATCATGTTTTTTTTTTCCCTTTCATTTTATTAAAGTGAGTGTATGAGGATTGATTTCCATATTTGAACCACTCACTTCATTCCTGGGATAAATTCCAATAGGTCATAGAGTATAATTCTTTCATATGCTTTTGGATTTTATTTGTTAGTATTTTCTTTAGGATTTTTACACTTTTTTTTTTTTAATATTAAAAAGAGAGGAACATGGCATCAGATTAGCAGATCAGGCTCAGCTCACACACAAAAACAATGGAGAAACAGTCTAAAGCTGCCAGAGGGACCTACTTTGGGGATCAGCAGCCCAGGACCATGCTTAAAACTCCCAGGAGGTTGAGGGACAGGGAGATGAAGAAGTCAAAACAACAAACTAAACCTCATGGCCACCAGGTAGGGCTCCCATCCCCCACCCTTTAGACATTCAGCCGGTGGTTAAACCCTTGGCTCATTGAAGCTGACCAAGAGGGTAGCAGATGTCTTCTACCTTGCCAGTTTTTACAAGGGTATAGGGAGGGGGAGTCAGGAGGTTTTCTTCAGTGAATTCAGCCAGCAGAGCCCACTTTGAATCTTGGCTCTGGCCAGAGGAAAACAAAGGAATACCTAGAGAGATACACGTCTGTGGAAACGTGCACCAAAAGCACCATCTGCTGGCCGTTCTGGAAATTACATAAAGAGAAACTTTATAGAGCTTTCTTTACTTCACCCCTGACAGAAAGTCTGCACCCCATTAGTGAGTCCCTGGTATGATTTTTTTTTTCTTTTTTTTAAGTATTTTATTTATTTATTCATTTATCCCCCCCTTGCTGCTTGTGCTCGCTGGGTCAGCTAACCACACTGTGTGGGCGGGCTTGCCTTCACCAGGAGGCCCCGGGAACCGAACCTGGGGCCTCCCATATGGTAAACGGGAGCCCTACTGATTGAGCCACAGCCACTTCCCCCTGGTATGATTTTTGGTAACTTAAGCTGGACAATTTTAAAGACTTAGGAATAGTTGAACCAAATATCAAAGAGCTGTGAAAAAGTTATAACAATAAACAAGAGAGAGAGATTGAACATCAGAGTAAATTCACTAACATATCAGATGCCTTGACATCAGCAAAAAATTATGAGCCATACTAGGAGACAGGAAGAGATGGCCCAGCCAAAGGAACTAACAAAATATGCTGAAGAGATTCAGGATTTTCAGACAATCAATGATCATCACACAACTCTTGTAAATCAATTTAACAAAATTGACAGAAAACATGACTAAAGACATAAAGGATATTAAGAAGACACTGGGTGAGTGTAAAGAACAATTTGAAAGTCTGCAAAGACAAGTAACTGACCTTATGGGAATGAAAGACATGAAGGATGAGATTAAAAGTAGAGTAAAGACACATAAGAGCTGAATTGAAATGCTTGAAGACAGAATTAGTGATTTTGAAGACAGAACATCTGAACTGGAAAAGACAGGAGAACAGAAAGATTAGAGAATGGAAAAAATAGAACAGGGTCTCAGGGAATTGAATGACAACTGGAAACACAAGAACATATGTGTTATAGAATCCCAGAGGAGAAGAGGGACAGAAAGAATATTTGAGGAAATAATGGCTGAAAACTTCCCTACCCTTATGAAAGACAAAAATATCAATGCCCAAGATGGACAATGCACCCCAAACAGAATAAACACAAATAGACTTAGTCTGAGACACTTAATATTCAGAATGACAAATATCAGAGATAAAAAGAAGATTTTGAAAGCATCAAGAGAGTAAAAAAAGCATCACATACAAGTGAAACTTGATAAAATTAAGTGCTGACCTCTCATCAAAACCATGGAAGAGAGAAGAAAGCGGTATGATGTGTTTAATGTATTGAAAGAAAAAAACTGCCAGCCATGAATTCTGTAACTGGCAAAGCTGACCTTCAAAAGTGAAGAAGAGTTCAAAGACTTCACAGAGAAACAAAAACTGATAGAATATGCTACCCACCAAAGAACATAATTACAAGAGATACTAAAAGGAGTTCTGCAGCCTGAAAGGAAAAAGGAAGGGCAAGAGACTTGGAGAAGAGTGTAGAAATGAAATATATTAGAAAAGGTATAAACATAGACTATTGTATGATATGACAACTCAAGACTAAAGGTAAAAATGAATGAAATAAATAATGCCTTTACAGTTATCACATTGCATGTTAATTGCATGAACTCCCCAATCAAAAGGTACAGACTGATAGAATGGATTAAAAAATATGACCCATCTCTATGTTGTCTACAAGAGACTTACCTCAGACATAAGGAAACAACCAGGCTAAAAGTGAAAGGCTGGGAAAAGATATTCTATACAATTAGTAACCAAAAAGTGCTGGAATAGCAATACTAATATTGGATAAAATAGGTTTTAAATGCGAAACTGTTGTAAGGGATAAAGATGGTCATTATATACTAACTAAAGGGACAATTCAACAACAAGAAATAATTATTCTAAATATTTATGCACCTAACCTCAGTGCCCCAGGATAGATGAGGCACACACTGGCAAAGCTGAAGGTAGAAATAGATATCTCTACAACAATTGTTGGAGACTTCAGTATACCACTTTCAGTATTGGATAGAATATCTAGACAGAGGATAAAGAAAGAAACAGAGAACTTGAATAATATGATAAATGAACTGGACCTAACAGACATCTATAGGGCATTGTACCTCCAAACCTATGGGGCTCTGCAAAGGCAGTGTTGAGAGGGAAATTTATAGCCCTTAATGCTATATAAAATGGCCTGTATCTGTCATTGCAATGTCATTCAGGACAATTCCAAGTCCTGAAAATGCCCCCATATCACACTTCTTTTTCCCTTTCCCTGACTTCAGCACCTCCAGTGGCCATTGTCTCCACATCAATGATATAATTTCTTCTATTGCTAGAATCACAATAAGTCTATATTAGAATACTAGTGCATATTTTATTTCACAATCCTGAGGATGCTGGGATGGTGATGCCTACTCCACCTCTAATTGGAAGATGACTTTAATCCCACATGGCTCTTGGATGGAACTCTCGTGCTTGCAGTTTTAGACTCTCTCAGTTCCTTGGTGTGGTTGTTGTCCATCCTCACCTCCCTGTCAGCTGTCCTGGGTGAGTCCAATGAACTGGAGAGTAGGTGCTGCAACTCCACTGAAGCTCAGAGCCCAGCCAGCACATGGGCAGCTCAGAGATTCAAGTCTCTTGGACATACAACACTAGGCTAAGTTGCAATTTCAAGAGCAAAGGCTCACAAGCATAGTCATCAATATCAAGCGTCCATGAATGGACCATCCTGATTCACCAGTCATTGTCCTTGCACTTGGGAGACAGTTACTGCCCCACTGGAGAACATGACAGAGCTCTCCAGGATGGGAATTCAATATTCTCTTGGTTATTGTATGAATCTCCACCCACTGTGACAATGCCCCATGAACATTTGAACACATTTATATAACTTATATGTATGTCCAGGTGGACTTCTTCCCATGTATCCCCCATCACTGACACCCCTGAGAGGAGGGTAGAGTAGGGAGGGTGGGTTGGACGGTCCATGGAACTGGAGGGTTGGGGGAGGGACCAGGTGAACATGAGATTGGCGGGTATGTGGTTGAAAGGACAAAGTTGGAAACACTCTGATGGTAATATGATAAGGAAGGGTTACTGGTTTAGGGTGTTGGATGGGGGAGCATTTGGGACAGGGCACACCTGGGCAGGCTTCTAGGGAGTGTGTGAGTGATCATTTTGTCATACTGTGTTGTATCGGTGGGTGGAGACCCACACAATGAGTGGGAAGTAGCTGTACTCCCATCCTGGGGAGGAGCAATGTATTCTCAAACACAGGGACAGAAGTCTCTTGAGAGCATGGGCAGTTATTAATAGGGGAGGACAAACCAGTGTGTCAAAACCTCAGTGTTGTTGCAAGTAACTATGAATCTTGTCATACAAGGAATGAAGCTGAGTGGTCACCATGTGTCCCAAGGGGAGGGGAAGGAGGAATAGATTAGATGGAACAGGGAGTATTTAGTGGGCAATGGAGGTGTTCTACATGACCTTGCAATGATGGACACAGGCCATGTTAAATATCATCAAAATCTATGAAAGTGTATGGTCTAAAATGTAAACCTTAATGTAAACCACTGACCATGGTTAGTAGCTATGTTTCACTATTTGTATATCAGTTGTAACAAATGTACCATCCAACATATAAAAAGGTCTTAATACAGGAAGGGGGAAATGGGGAAGGATGTTGGGTATATAGGAGCCCCATGTATTCTGTATGTGACTTTACTGTGACCTAAAACTTCTTTGAAAACAAAATGCAAAAAAGTAAGACACCAGGGAATAATTGGAAGAAAATGCCACTGTACATACAGCAAAACAGATGTTACAGTGATGAAAGGCAAAATGCCAAAAATGTTTAAAATATTTTTCATTATTTTTTAATATCCCTATCTTTAAATTTTATCTTATTTTTAGTTTTCATTAAAATTTTATTTATTTTATTCCTTATATTTAAACCTACCACTATTATTTCATTTTCCTATTAATCGTATTTAGCTATTTAATTGACTTTATTTTTAAATAATCTTTCTATCACAGAAGAGTTACAACTGGGGCAGGGGGGATCATTGGTTTTCATAATCTTTTAAGATGTAATTTAACCTTAGTTCTTTTGACTCCATACCCACAAATACCCTACCTCCATTATCTGAAACTCTGATGCTTTGAACACTTATATAGGCTAAAAATATCCCTTATGTAACTAATATACTTTTCCTGAATTTAAGGAAAAGTTATGTGATTGATAATACCAGAAGGTATCTCATTCATGTGAGGAGACAGGGACCAGAGCAACATCAACAGATGCTCTGACTTGGATAGAGTAAGTTTCTTCCTCTATCTAGAAGAGCTATCAGTACAAATCTGCCACAAATTGAGGTTGGAAGAGTGTGGTAATGTTTGTACCCCAGAAAAGTGTTTTCTTAAAATTAATCCCTTCCTGTAGGTGTTTACTTAAAGTTAATCCCTTCTTGTAGGTGTGATCCTACCTTGGTAGGATCTTTTGGTGTGTAAGATCTTAAGATAAGATGTGACCCACCTCATTCAGGGTGGGTCTTAACCCTCTTACTGGAGTCCTTAATAAAGAATGAAGTTCAGAGGAAGAGAGAAAACCACACAAGCAAATATCTGGATGTAAGGAAACCTCAAAGAGAAGGGAGAGGCAAGTAGAGGACATCGTGTGCCTTGCCACATGACAAAGGAGTCCAGAATCACTGGCCAGATGGTTTTCAGGAAGAAGGTACTGTCTCAATGATGCCTTGATTTTGATGTTTTTATGGTCTCAGAACTGTAAGCTTGTAAGCTAATAAATTTCCATTGTAAAGCCAACACATTTCATGGTATCTTCTTTGAGCAGCTTAGCAAACTAGAACAAAAAGTATCAGTCAGGATTCACTAATGAAACTTTCAGTAACTGATGGATTCACTAGTGATTTCCACAAAATATTTAAAGAAAAATTAACACCAACACTTCCTAAACTCATCCTAAAAATTGAAGTGGCAGAAATATTTCCTTACTAATTCTATTAAGCCAGTGTTACATTCATACAAAGACATCACAAGAAATCTAAAGCCAATCTCTCTCGCTTTTTTTTTTAATCTAGATAAAATTTGTCAGATGGTTTATTCTTTTAAGATTTGTGGATTCTATATTGTATGAGTTTCCTTTTTAAAAATCAATTCCATTGATACATATTATTAAAGCATACAATTTACCAAGGTGTAAAATCAATGGTATTTGCTATAACCACATAGTTGTGCATTCATCACTTCAATCATTATTAGAGCATTTTCATTATTTCAATAATAATAATAATAATAATAATAAACAAAAAAACAGACAAAGAAACAAACAAGAAAATTCCTCAACTCTCAATCTCTCTATGCTTCTCCCACTGAACATAGCTGCTGTTTCTTGCTATTCTATCCAAAGTATATAACCAATGGCTTTTAGTATAATCACAATGTTGTACATTCATCATCTAAAAATTCTAGAGCAATTTCATTACTTCACAAAGAAAGACCCCAAATGCCTTAGCATTCTTTCCTCAGATCTACAAAACAACTAATCTTTTAACTTTATGAATTGATTTATATTTACATTTTATATAAATGGAATCATACAATATGTAGTACTCTGTATCTGGTCTCCTTGACTTAGTACACTGTTGTTTTTTTTTTGTTGTTGTTTTTTTTTGTCAGATATTAACATTGTGTAGTATTAACTTATATTTGTTCAGCTTCAAGGAAAAATGGTCACATATGCAATTCTATCCATATTCATATTCCACACAATATATTTATATTTCACATAATATATTTAGTTCATAATAGGGCAGACATACAGTGTTTGTCCTTTTGTGTCTGGCTTGCTTCACTCAACATAATGTCCTCCAGCTTCATCCATGTTGTCATATGTTTCACGACTTCATTTTTTCTTACACTGCATAATAGTCCATCATGTGTATAATCCACAATTTGTTTATCCATTCATCAGTTGATGGACACCTGGGTTGTTTCAAATTTGGCTATCATGAATAACACTGCTATGAACATCTATATGCAGATATCTATTACTGTCACTGCTCTCAGTTCTTCTGGGTATATACGTAGCAATGTTATTGCCAGGTCCCATGGCAAGACTATATACAAATTTGTTAGGAACTGCCAAACAGTCCTCCACAGTGGCTGTACTATTTTACATTCCCACCAACAGTGAATAAGTGTTTCTATCTCTCCACATCCTCTCCGACATTCACAGTTTTCCGACTTTTTAATAGCAGCCTGTCTAAGAGGTGTGAAATGATATCTCATTGTACTTTTGATTTGCATTTCTCTTATTGCTAGTGAAGTTGAGCATTTTTTCATGTATTTCTTCACCATTTCTTCTTTGGACAGTTGCCTTTTCAAGTCTTTGGCCCATTTTTTAATCAGATACTTTGTCTTTTTATTGTTGAGTTGTATGATTTCCTTATATATCATGGATATTAAACTCCATTATCAGATATGTGATGCCAAATATTTTCTCCCATTGAGTCTGCTGCCTTTTCCTCCTTTTGACAAAGTCCTTTGAGGTGCAAATGTGTTGAATTTATCTATTTTTGCTTTTGTTGCTCGTGCATTGTGGGTAACGTTTAAGAAACTACAGCCTACTACAAGATCTTGAAGATGTTTTCCTACATTTTCTTCTAGGGGTTTTATGGTTGTTGTTTTTATATTTAAGTCCTTGATCCATTTTAAGGTAGTTTTTTATAAGTTGTGAGGGTTCCTCTTTATTTCTTTTGGATATGGCTATCCATTTCTCCCAGCACCATTTCTTGAATAGACTGTTCTGGCCCAGCTGGGTGGGCTTAACAGCCTAGTCAAAAATCACTTGACTGTAGATATTAGGGTCAATTTCTTAGTTCTTGATTGAGTTCCATTGGTCAATCTGTCTCTCCTTATGCCAGTACCATGCTGTTTTTACCACTGTATCTAAGTAATATACTCTAAAGTCAGGAAGTGAGAGTCCTCCAACTTCATTCTTCTTTTTAAAGACATTTCTGCCATTCGGGGTCCCCAACCCTTTAAAATAAAATCGATAATTAACTTTTCAGTTTCTGCAAAAAACGCTGTTGGGATTTTTATTGGGATTGCATTAAATATGTAAATAAGTTTTGGTAGAATTGACATCTTAATGATATTTAGTCTTCCAATCCATGAACATGGAATGTCCTTCCATTTATTTAAGTGTTTTTCATTTTCTTTTACCAATGTATTGTAATTTTCTGAATACAGGTCCTTTATGTCCTTGATTAAGTTCACTCCTAAATATTTGATTGTTTTAGTTGCTATTATAAATGGAATTTTTTTTCTGGTTTCTTTCTCAGATTGCAACATCAGTAATGTATAGAAATGCTATTGAATTTTGCATATTAACCTTTTATCATGCCACTTTGCTGAACTTGTTTATTAATTCTAGTAGCTTTTTTGTGGATTTTTCAGGATTTTCTAGATATAGGAACAAGTCATCAGTGATAGTGAAAGTTTTACTTCTTCCTTGTCTGTTTGGGTGCCTTTTATTTCTTTGTCCAGGTTAATTCCTCTAGCTAGAATTCCTAGCACAATATTGAATAATAATGGTGACAGTGGGCATCCTTGTCTTGTCCCTGACCTCAGTGGGAAAGCTTTCACCATTGAGTACAATGCAAGCTGTAGGTTTTCCATTTATGCACTTTACCATTTTGAGAAAGCTTCCTTCTATTCCTATCTTTTGAAGTGTTTTTATCAAGAAAGTGTGCTGTATTCTGTCAAATGCCTTTTCTCCATCACTTGAGAGAATCATGTGTTTCTTCTTCTTCAATTTATCAATGTGGTTTATTATGCTAATTGATTTTCTTGTGTTGAACCACTCTAGCATACCTGGGATAAAACCCACTTAATCATGGTGTATAATTTTTTTAAAGTGCTTTTGGGTTCTGTTTGCAAATATTTTGTTGAGGATTTTTGCATCTATATTCATTAGAGATATTGGTCGGTAATTTTCTTTCTTATTTTTTTTTTTTTTTTTTTTTTGTAGTATCTTTATCTGGTTTTGGTATTAGGGTGATGTTGGCTTCCTAGAATGAGTTCGGTAGCATTCTTTCCTGTTCAATTTTTTTGGAAGAGCTTGAGCAAGACCAGTATTAGTTTATCTTTGAATGATTGGTAGAATTCAGCTGTGAAGCCATTTGGTCCCAGGATTTTCATCTTTGGGAGTTTCTTGATGAATATTTCAATCTCGTCCCTTGTGGATTGGTTTGTTGAGGTCTTCTATTTCTTCTAAAATCAGTGTAGGTGGTTCATGTGTTTCCAGGACTTTGTCCATCTCATCTATATTTCTACTTTTTGGCATACAGTTGTTCATAGTATTCTCTTATGATCTCTCTTATTTCTATGGGTCAGTGGTAATGCCCCCTCTCATTTCTGGTTTTATTTATTTGTGTCTTCTCTCTTTTTCTTATTCAGTCTAGCTAAGGATTTGTCAATTTTTGCTGATCTTCTCAAAGAACCAACTTTTGGTTTTGTTGATTCTTTCAAAATTTTTTTTTATTTCATTGATTTCTGTTCTGATCTTTACTATTTCTTTCCTTTCACTTGGTTTGAGATTAGTTTACTGTTCTTTCTCTATTTCTTCCAGTTGTGCAGTTAGATCTTCAACTTTATTTTTCATTTTCTTAAAACTCCATTTTTTTACTTTATTTTAATTTTATTTAATTTTAGTTCTTCTAAACTTTATGTATTTTATTCTAATGTTTAAACCTATCATTATTATTTCATTTTCCTACTAATCAAATTTGGCAATATTCTTGGCTACATTTTTGAGATAACAGAAGGGTTACAACTATGGCAGGGGAAGATCAAAAGATCAATGGACTTGGGTGTCATGGGGGATAATACATGGGCAGAAGTTCACCTGGGCATACATTTAAGGCATATAAATATATACATATATTTAGGTGGAATTGCCACAGTGGGTAAAGATTCACATAACAGACAAAGGATTGTAGAATCCCTATCCTGGGGAGCTCTGCCACATCCTCTTATGGAACAGCAAAAATCCCCCAAGTAGAGGGGCAATGACTAGTGAAGAAGAATGGTCCATTGATGGACACTTGATATTGATGACTATGCTTATAAGCCTTTTGCTTTTGAATTTTTAACTTGGACTAGTGTTGTACGGTGCATAAGAGTTATTTCCTGAGAGCCTCCTTGTTGCTTGAATGTGGCTTCTCTCTCAGGCAAACTCAGCATGTGGATGCATTATCTCCCTGACAGCAAAGGTCTTGACTCCCAGGGATGAGCCTCCCTGGCACAAAGGGATTACTACCAAGCACTGGCTGGTGATACAACTGGAAAAAGTTCTTGAATAAAAGGGGGGAAAGGTAAAAAGAAATGAGTTTATATGGCTAAGAGACTTCCAAATGAGTAGGGTGGTCATCAGAGAGGTGACGCTTATGCACCTCTCAGCAGGATCTCATAAATGGCCAAAGTGGACACCACCCCAAAAAGCGGGACTGCTGAAGGCTCTGGAGACCCCTAGGTCATGGCAGATATTTCCAGAGTTTGGTGCCTTGCCAGTGGGCCCTACTTCAGAGATTGTGACAGAGTTGGACTCAGATGTGGCTTCTCTACACATGCCTCTTCTGTTCCTTTTGTTTGAACCTATAGTTAGTGCTGGAGTTGTTAGGTGTACATCCAAGAGACTTTAATCTTTGGGGTGTCCATTTGCCAGCTGTTCCTTGAGCCTCAGCAGAGTTCCAACACTTACTATCCAGTTCATTGGAATCACCTAGGATGACCAACCAGGAGGTGAGGATTGACAACCACCATACCAAAGAAACAAGAGAGCCTACAACTGCAAGCAAGAGAGTACCATCCATTGGCTCTATGGGACCGAAAACCCCTCTCAATTAGAGGTGGAGTTGACATCACCATCCCAGAATTCTCAGGATTGGGGAATGAACTATGGCCTAGAGTGGACTTACTGGTATTCTACTATAGACTTATTGTGATTCTAGCAATGGAAGAAATTACAACATTGATGTGGAGATAGTAGCCACTGGAGGATCTGGGGTTAGGGAGAGGGAAAAAGAGGTGTAATACGGGGCCTTTTTCAGGACTTGGGAGTCGTCCTGAATGACATTGCAATAACAGATATAGGCCATTATATATTTTCCCATAACCTGCAGAATTGTGTGGGAGAGAGCGTAAACTACAATGTGAACTATGGTCCATGCTCAGTGGCAATGCCCCAGGATGCATTTATCAATTGCAATTTATGTGCCACACTAATGAAGGATGTTGTTTATTTGTGAGGGTGTGGGAGGTGTGGGGAGCGGGGTATATGGGTATCCCTATATTATTTTGTATCACATTTATGTAATCTAAGTATCTTTAAAAAGTAAAAAATGTACATTAAAAAATAAATAAATACAACTTCTTTAAAAAATAATAAAGTAAAATAAATAAAAATATTATGAAAGACACATGCATTTCAAATGACCTGAGGTTTATTTTTATCTTGGTTCATATGTTCAATTAAATGGTAGATCTTATTTCATAGAGTTATGTTACATGTTAGATGAGGTAGTGCCTGCTGCTCAGTATGTGCTTAGTAAATATCATTGTTTTTGTTGCCTCCCTCACATCTTCATCAGTGTTTCTTTCCTGTCTGACTTCTAAAAATCTAGGATTGTATTTATTATTCAATTGCATGTATATATTATATTAAAAGGCCATGAGGAACTTACATATTTTTCAGAGTAAATCCATGTAAATTAATGGACAATGATTGAAATTAGCACTCTGAATATTTCACCTTAAAAGCTGAATGACTTCTAAACCAAAATAAAGTTAACAACAACCACAAATTTAATTATTTCCTTATGGCAAATAAGATAGCTATTGCATAATAATAATTGTGGGGAAAAGCTAGTATTTTTGTACTACATTATTCAGATAATTTGAAAGCATTGCCCTTTTTAAAAATTTAAGACACATGAAATACATATATTATTCCTGCTTTCCATAAGATTAACTAAAGTTCGGATAATTTAAATAATTTACTTGAGGTCACAGAACTACTGGATGCCCAGGTTGGATTTTTGTTTTGTTTACTTTTATTTTATTGTGGATACACACACACACACACACACACAAACACACATGTAAAATTTCCCCTGTTAACCACTTTCAAGCATACAATTTTGTGGCAGTAATTATATTAATACATTGGGCTGCCATCACCACCATCCATTACCAAAACTTTTCAACATCTCGAAAAGAAGCTCTGTACTCATTAAGCAATAATTCCTTCATCATCCCCTACCTCCACACCCTAAAGGTAGAATGTGAATCAATAACATTTGGATCAATAGCCTACATTTTTAAACAGTTTCTAATGGAGAGAGCTTTTTTAAGAGTAATTGCAATTTTTGAAGTACTCTTGTTAACTGGAATGCATCTGTATTTATGACATTCCAATATTTGTGACAATTGAATGGAGAATTTCAGTTGTTTGGTATATTTGTCAATGTCATAGTATCTGAAGCTAAAAATTGTGTCTGGCAAGTTTTATAAGAAGAGATTTATTATATAAACTTAAATAGCTTAAAGAACTTTGGAAGGAGTGGAGTTACAGAAGCATTGTAGATCCACCAGAAACAACATGAAGACACACACCTGTGCAGGCATGACCTGTTAAGGGAGCTACCATTGCTGATGACACCAGGGTGTTGCTGCCACTGACCAACTGGGAAAACTACTAATACTACCCCTGTGTCCTCATGACACATCATATAGACACTTGTTCCACAATTGGGTCTTTTCACATGTAACGGTACTTTTAGTCATTTAGATCTCAACTTAAATATCACCTTTATGAAAGGCCTTTTTCTTACTACTTCATCTATAGAATTCTCTCTCCCATTTTCTGTTAATTTCTGTTTTAATTTGCTAAAGGATCCAATGCAAAAATACCAGAAATATGTTGGGTTTATTTTTTTTTTTTAGGAGGCCAGGGATTGAACCCAGGACCTTGCACATGGGAAACAAGCAGTCAACCACTGAGCTACATCTGTTCCCCAATGAGAATTGATGTTTTTTTTCATTTATTTGTTTTTGTTTTTTTTTTTTTTTTTTTTGAGGAGGTACCAGGGATCGAAACTGGGACCTCATACAAGGGAAGCAAGCACTCAAAAACTTGAGCTACATCCACTCCCAGGCTTGGCTTTTATAAAAGGAATTTATTAGGGTAAACACAGTTCTGTGCCTGTGAAAATGTCCAAATCAAGGCAGCATCAGAGATGTTTGATCACCAATGATCGGCTTCTGGTGATCCTGGACTCTTGCCATGTGGCAAAGCAAGATGGCAGTTGTAGCAGTTTGGTATTGTTTATGAATTCCAAAAATAGATATTGGATTATGTTTGCAAACTGGTCTTTTCCTCTGGGCATATTGGATTGTATTGGATTCAGAGGTTTCACTCTTACTTGATTAAATTATGATTAAGGCTTTGATTGGGCCATGTCAGTAGAACGTTGAGTCCCCGCCCCTCTCTCACAGAGAAAATGACAAGGCAGAGGAGATAGTTGGAGTTTTGATCCTGGAGCCCAGGGAGTAAGCACACAGAAAAGCAGATACGTGAGAAGGCTCCATTAGAGATGGCAGAGGCCCCGGGAAGAAAGCCAGCTGTTTGCATGACAGTTTACAGCTGGCCTTGTGGAGAGAGCAAAGCAGCTTGTTTCAGAGAGAAACAAGCCCCAGGAGAGAGAACAAGACTTATCCCAGGCTGCATCTGAGATTGGAAGAAGCTGGGACCACAGAGCCTAGGGAAGATGAGGAAGACTGAACCCTCATAGACATCGCCTGCCATCTTGCATCAACACATGGCAGCAGAATCTGGGTGAGAAAGTACCTCTTATGGTACCCTGAGTTGGACTCCTTAAGGCCTTGTGACTGTAAGCTTCTACCCCTAAATAAATACCCTTTATAAAAACCAAATGATTTCTGGTATTTTGCATCAGCACCCCTTTAGCTGACTAAAAGAGCAGCCAATCTCTCCTTTCTCCTCCAAGTCCACTTTCTCCCCAAGCTCAGCTGTGGGTTATCAGGCATATGGCTCATCTATTCTCAGGCCTCATCTCTTCAGCTTCATGTTGAGTCTAGCCTCTTGTCTCCCTCTCTCTCAGCCTCTCTGGTTTCTCTGTCTTTCCCAAACTATAGGCAATCCTGGAGTTCTCCATCACATGGCAAGGTAAAAAAGGAGATCTGTTTCACTTTGTGTTTCTACTTTCATTTCCAGCAAAAGGGCAGCTACCTAATCTGGGTCATGCCATACTGACTTAGTCCAATCAAATGCCCTAAAGCAATCTAATCAAAAGTGATATATATTCAAAAGTTCCCTAAACTAAATCCAATGCAACCAAAGGGTTCCACACACAGAGGAATGGATTAGTTTAAGAACATAATATGCTGGAGTCCACAAAAGACTCAAACCTAGAAAAATTTCCTATCTGCTGTATCAGTAGCACTTATCAAAGACTATGATTACTTTATTAATCAGTTGCCTTATTTATTACCTGACTCTATTACATGATTATAAAGTCAATGCAGAAGGAACTTTTTCCTCTGTTTTTCCTGTATTATTATTTATTCCTAGCTCATAGCATAGTACCTGACACAAAATTGGCATAGCATAAAATTTCTAAAATTGAATAACTGAAAAATAATTCTCCCATCTAAAGTGGAGAAAAAAATTTCTAACATATACAACCAGATTTCAAGGAAGAATAAATTGAGGATTAAATAAAAGGAATAAAAAGTTTCAACGGCAAATAGAGAAATGGTCAATAAATTATCACCTTCATCGCTACAAACTGACAAGCATGATATTTTATTTTAGAAGGGCAATATTCCCATAAGGGTTTTGAGGTTCTTTTTTCTCCATGTTATATGTTTCCGAATCCAATGATGTATTGTTGAAGCAGCATTTTTTCATGTGGATGCTCTTCCTTATTTCGTAGAAAATCCCAGTAAATTTAATAAGATGAGAAATTGTCTTGAACACACTCTAATTGCAAAACTCAAAATAATGTTGGGATGTTAAGGGATAAAACATACCAAGATCTTTGGCTCTATAGGGAGAATATGATAGCCTTTTAAGTACTGACATAACTATTTTACTGTTTACTTCTCTAGGCTTATAGCATTATATAGAGAAGGCATAAGAATGCCCCCTCAAAATCTCAGGTACCAAACTAGGAGATTCTGATGGACAAAAATCTGAGTGGTAATATTTCTTTTCTGAAGTTACTAGAAAGGAACTTAGTAGAAAATAAATCCTGGAAAATTGCTAGCTGCAAAATTCTTATGTAGTCATATAGTTGTATGCATATTTGGTAAAATAGTCCATAGTAGAAAGCTTTTGTATTTCTGTGTGGATAATGGAATTCCTTTTAAATAGATCCACAGTGCAAATAAGAAAACTTTTCTGAAATATTAAGACAAGCCAAAGGAGAAAGTGGACAGAAATATCAGCTATTAAATAAGCACATCATCCACCATGAAAACAGTCATTTGACATTAGAACACATTTCCATGGACCCAGAAGTCACATTAAATCTGATGCACCCTTCCCTTTCCTTCAAACATTAATTATAATGAAAGAGCTAAGGATATGACAGGGCCATTAATAATAGATTCCATGCTAGACTGTAGACTCTACAATGTCTTGTTTATCAATGCTTCTGGAAAGATACATTGCATATATAGTTGGGAGTCAATAAATAATATGTAATGACTTAATAAATGGAAAGTTCTGATATGTTACACTAATTTTAGTTTTGCAATACTTTATTATTTCTCTCACAGCCTTAGTTTTATTTTTAAAGTTCTGTCATTTATGCTTTTTCATTTTATAGTAATTAAAATATTTAAAAACAGTTAATGCTATATAAATATCCTCTATATTCCATGTCAGTAGCCTTACATACGATTTTTTTTTTTTTTTTTTTTGAGGTACCAGGGCCAAGAATTGAAACTGGGACCTTGTATATAGGAAGCCGGCACTCAACTGCTGAGCCACATAGGCTCCTCTGAGTTGGTTTTTTGTTTGTTTGTTTGCTTGTTGATTTGTTGTTGTTGTTGTTGTTGTTGTTTTAAGGCACAAGGAACCAAACCCAGGACTTCCCATGTGGGAAGCAGGCACTCGACGGCTTGAGCCACATCTGCTCCCCCTTACATGTAATTTTTAGTGTATAAAATTCTATGTTTAAAAATGAAACAAGAAAGGCATAGTAAAATTCAAATCATGCATATGACATTGATTGAAAAATAAATATCCAATCCATCCTTCACCAGAGATCCCCAGTGGTCCTCCCTAGAGAAAATTACTGTCCTCTGTTTCTTAAGATTCTTCACATAATAATCTTTGCAAATACATGTATATTTACATACTGTGTATTCCTATAAGTTATGTCTGTGTGTTGACTATTTTGCATTTTACTGCTTAAGGTCTTGGTGATCTCTCAATATCAGTCCATAGACATCAACACATTCATAGTTATCTCCTTACTGTATCATACTCCTTTGTTAAAGTGAACTAAAATTAATGGAAACAGTTGTCTTCATGTTTTTTCCCATTTTGTCCACAACAAATCATACCATAATAAATACAGGTCTTTTTGAACATGTAAAAGTATGAGTTCCTGGAAATGAAATTTTGGGGTCAAACTTTATGTGTATTTAAAATGTTTACGTTCATAGTTATTGTCAACATGCCATCCTTGAGGTTGTACCAACTACATTCCTGCCCACAGTCTGTGAAAGTAAATGTTTGTCCACATTCTGAACAACTATTTTTTGATAAAAACTTATGACTTTGGTCAAACTGGTGAGTTATAGAAATTGTATTTTTATACCTTAATTGAAATCTATAAATATAATTGAATGTGAATACCTTTTCCCATTTTAAATTTTTGTATTTCACCTAATTGTCTAATAATATTTTACCTATTTTCTTTGATTATTGAATTTTTCCATTCTGATTTTATGAATTAATGATACACTAAGGTTTATTCCTTTTATGATTATATATATGATCTCATAATTTTTTAGTATTTTTATACTATATAGATTTTTCCACAGTTGAAATTTTTTTATTGATACAGTCAGATCATTCAGTATTTTCTTGTTCTTGCTTAAAACTTCTTTCCTGCCTTTGCACTTACCAAAATATTCTTCCACATTTTTTCCACATTTTTTAGCATTTAGTTTTTTAAGCAACTTTTTCTTTTTATGTTTCATATTTAAAATTTTTTATTCAGTTAGAATTTATTTTGAGATAAGCGGTTAGATATAAAATGACATTTAATTGTTGTTCTAGGTGGTTAATTTTTTAAATAGTTGCTCACTATTAACTTTTCACCATTTTTGAAACCACAACATTATTGTAGTTTAAATCTTCACATGTGTATGGATAGATATCAATATTCTATTCTGTTTCATTAATCTCTTTATTAATGTGCCATTTAACACATGATGTAATTGCATTCAATCTGTAATCCTGTTAGATATCTGGGAAGCCTAATATTGTCTCATTATTTTTCCAAATTAGAATTATGCCAACTTCTGCATATTTATATTTCACATTGAATTTTAAAGAAGCTAGGCTAGGCACAAAACAATGTTAGGTTAGTGCTCTCAACAAAATTGATTTTGAAAGATTAATTTATGAAAACTATATTTTTAGATGAATGAAAATTTCTATTTATGAACATGGTAGGTCGTTTTTTCAGTTTGTGAAGTCCTCATTTGTACTCTTAGTAATGCTTTACATTTTCTTCATACAGATTTAGCACTTTTTTTGGTAAATTTAATGTTTTGGATTCTGTTTCTGCTCTTGCTATTATAAATTGCTTCTGACCTATTATTATATTCTCCAATGGTATATTGATAGAAGGTAGAGAATCTATGTGTTTAAAATTTTTTAATAAGGTATGATTTACACTATACAGTTCTGTGAATTTTGTAAATATATAAGTTGTTTGACCATCTCAACAATCCTCATACTGATTGATACATCCCCTGAAGATATTCCTGCGTACTTTGTACTCAACTCCTCCCCTACTTTGAAACTTTTGCAAACCCTTATCAGTCTCTGTCCCTGTATTTTTGCCTCTTTCAAAATAGCATTTAAATTGAACTTATTAGTACATAGTCCCTTATGCCTGACTCCTTTCACTTTGATAATTCACTTAAAGTTTGTCCAAATTGTTGTACATACCAGTAGTTAATCCTTTTTTATATAAAATTTTATTGAAGTATATCATTCATATATGAAAATACATAAACAATAAATAATAGTAAAATTTGTTAATTTACAAAACAATTATGCATATGATCATACAAGGCTCCCCACCAAAAACACCTTACATTGTTATGAAACATTTATTACAAACTATGAAAGAACATCATCAAAATATTACTACTATCATTCGTTTCTTATATTTGGTGTATTTTCCCCTGCAACCACACAATTACAGTTACTCAATAATCTATGTTGCTTCCTCTTAGTCTTGCCTTGGTAATGCATTTCATCTATGCTTGCTGAAAAATGAAACCAGAAGCTGGATCATAGCACACTGGCTCTTAAACATTTCCTCATGAGTATGATACACATCAGTACTATGAGAAAGTCACATGGTCATTCTTCAAAACTTGGGAGCTGAAAATATGGTGGGAGCTAATAGGTATTTGGTGATTGTGAAATTTTGAAGCTTTTTTGGATCCCAGAAAAGATCATGTTCTTGGAGCTAATCCATTCCTGTGGGTGTGGGATCCTTTGTTTGAATTGGATACAGTTGAGTGACTTGATTGTAGTACTTCAGTGAGGCATGACCCAGGTGGCCTGGGCCCTCTTGGGGAGCCCTTTGTAAATGGGAGAAACATGAAGAAAGACAAAAAGAAAGAGCTGCCATTTTACCCTGCCATGTGAGAGAGACCTCCAGGATCACCTACAAATGCAGAAAGACAAATAAACCTTGAGAGACTGAGAGAGAAACCAGAGGCTGGAATCAGTGGAGCAGCCCAAAGTTGCATATACCTAGCCCAGGGAGAGTCAAGCCATATACCTGATGGCCCACAGCTAAGCTGGGTGAGAAAATGAGTCTGCAGGAGAAAGCAGTCTGGCTGCCATTTTGCCTTGCCACCTGGAACGAAGGATCTGCCAACGGAGAACCTTTGGCAAGACACCATCTCTACTGAAGCCTTTATTTGGACCTTTTCTCAAACTTTGGAACCAAAGACTTTACCCTAATAAATCCCCACTATAAAAGTAAACCCATTTCTGGTATTTTGCATTGCCAGACTTTAGCAAACTAAAACATTGATCATAAATGAGAAACAGTGTTCTTCAATTTGGTATAAATTGTTTACTAACTGTTGAATAGCAATATGCATTATATATATTTATGCATATATCATGAGATGCATGCATGGCTATGTAGTAACTTTGTAATTCAATCCTTACAAAGTTAAAAGTAAAAACAAAAAGCTTTTCAAAACAACTGCCCCTTATACATCGGGGAGGGTTATTAGATTAGGGTGCTAGATGAGGGGGCCATGCTGGATAGGGTGAAACTGGGACAGGCTTCTAGGGGTTATATGATTGTTCATCCTGTCAGAGAGCATTTGTGTCAGTGGGTGGATACCCACAAAATGAACAGGAAGGTTTTGGACACATCCTGAGGAGTTCTGCTATGTTCTCAAATACAAGGGCAGGAGTCTCTTGAGAGTATAGGGTGTGCTGAATAGGGGAGGACAGGCCAGTATGTCAAGTTCTCAATATTGTTGCAAGTAACTATGAATTTTATACTTCAAGGAGTGAAGCTTGGTGTTTGCCATGAGTCCTGAAGGGAGTGGGAGGGGGAAATAGAATAGGTGGAACATGGGGCATTTTTGGGGTGTTGAAATTGTTCTACATGACCTTGCAATGATAGAAACAGGCCATGTTAAATTTCGTCAATGTTTATAAAAGTGTGTGGTCCAAAATGTAAACCATAATGTGAATCATTGACCATGGTTAGTAGCAATGCTTAAATATTTGTACATCAATTGTAACAAACGTATCATCCACAAGTAAAATGTTTTTAATAAGGAAAAAGGGAAAAAGGGAAGGATGTTGGGTTTATGGGAATCCCCAATATTCTGTATATGACTTTTCTGTAACCTACAGCTTCTTAGAAGATAAAATGGAAAAAATAAAACACTGGGGGAATAAATAGAAGAAAATATCACTGTACATACAAGTCAACAGTTATTACAGTGATGAAAGATGTAATATCAAAATCTATTTTTTTAAAATTTTTTTATTATTTAAATTTTTTTAAAAAATTTTGTATTTTATTTTTTATTTTTAAAACTATCATTACTTCTTTTTCTTTTAATTTTATTGAGTTATTTAGTTGGCTTCATTTGTGAAGAAGTTTTGGATCACAGAAAGGTTACAACTGTGGCAGGGGAGGATCATTGGTGTGGGGGTCAGTGATGGGGGATGTATGGGAGAAGGTTCACCTGAGACATACCTATAAGATGTATGAATGAGTCCAAGCAGTTATGGGGCATTTTCACGGTGGGTGGAATTCCACACAATAACTGAAAGAATACCCAGTTCCCATTCTGGGTAGTTCTGCCACCTTCTTTAATGGGACAGAAAGAATCCCCCAAGTACAGAGGCAGTGACTAGTGAAGGAGATGGACCATTGATGGGCTCTTGATATTGATGACTATACTTATGACCCTTTTCTTTAAAAATTGAAACTTATCTTAGTATTATAGGTTGCTTAAGATTTATCACCTGAAAGCCTCCTTGTTGCTCAAATGTGGCCTCTAAGGCAAACTCAGCATATAAATGCATTACCTTCCCACTGGCATAGGACATGACTCTTGGGGATGAGCTTCCCTGGCACTGAGGGACTGCAACCAAGCACAATCTAGCAATGCAACCGGAAATAGACCTTGACTAAAAGGTGGAAAACGTAAAGACAAATGAGTTTATATGGCTAAGAGTCTTCAAAGTGAATCGGAAAGTCATTCCAGAGGTCATGCTTATGTACATCTCAGCATGATCTCATTGACTGATACAGTAAACTTTGCCTCAAATAGCAGGGCTCCTGAGTGCTCTGGAGACATCCAGACATTATAGGCAGTGGTGAAAGTTCAGGAGTTTCGTGCCCTGCCAGTGGGCCCTACTTTGGAAATTATGCTTTCCAGTGTGACAGAGTTGGACTCTACTGTGGTTTCCCTTCACATGGCTTTTCTGCCCCTTCTATTTGAACCTATAGTTAGTACTAGAGTTGATAGGTTTGTGTCTAAGATACTTAAATGGAGATGTGCCTATTGGACCTTGAATCTCAACAGAGTTGCAACACCTACCTTCCAGTTCATTGGAATCACCCAGGACAACTAAAAAAGAGTTGATAATGGACAATGACCATCCCAATGAACAGAGAGTGTACAACTGCAAGCTAGATAGTCCCATCCATTTGCCCCATGAGATCTAAGCCCCCTCTCAATTAGAGGTGGAGTGGCCATCACCATCCCAGAGTCTTCAGAATTGGGGAGTGATAGATGGACTAGAGTAATTTACACTTATTCTACTATAGACTTATCATTATTCTAGCAATGGAATATCTCTTCTATTAACTGGAATCTGTCTTTTAGTATTGCAATTTAGGTTACTACAACTCAAGTGGTATGCAGTTAGTCCTACAATTTTTTATTCAAATTTGAGTGTGCCAATTTTTGCTTTTATTTCTCATATATCAACTCTTTTGTACTAGCTACTTTTGTTCCTACTATCTAAGGATCAAATACATTCAATAAATTATATTTTGCTGATGAAGTGCTGTGTGGATGTTTTTGATGGAAACTCATTCCACATATATATTATATCTGGGTATATCATGTGCATGTTTGCTCTATGGCTGAACTTTGAATCTCCTTGGCTTAAGACAGGAAAATACTTTACTCTGGACATAGCCAAGTTCCAATGACCATGTGTTCTCAGGGTTGTGCAACACAACAGTATTGATTTTGGAATGGTGCTTGTCTTAAAAAGTTTCTCTCATTACTCCAAATACATTCATTTCCAGTTAATGCCTATTTTCCACTAAGATAAGGCTACACTAACTTCAGTAGTTGAGATAAAAGTGATGTGTTAGCAACAAAACTCTTGGCCATAAAGGTTTTTAATTTATTTTCAGTAGTTGGGCTGTTGGTTATGTAAACTATACTAGAATATTTGAGGATAACTATTCTACTGAATATATATTGACATGGATTTTCCAGACTGTGACACTGTATATCAATTATCAATGTCTCATTGATCAAAAATTTGTACATACACAGGGTTTCTAATTGGAAGGACTTTAGCTACCTTTCAATTAAATATTGACATTTTATAAAAGAGGAAATATTCAAGATTCCAGATAAAAAACAGGTAAACTATAATTGGTTTTTATTCTGACTGCAAGACCATTATCACTTAATTAAAATCACTGGCTTGAAAAATATCAGTATATTTTATTTTATTTTCTCCATTTACATGAATTGTTATCCATGAACACTCTTTGAATCCAGAGCTTCCTCATAGGATTTTTCACCTCTGCACTTCTAAAGGTATAGATTAAAGGGTTTAACATGGGTGTTATCTTAATATAAAACACAGCCACAGCCTTATCAATGGGGAAGGTGGTCATAGACCAAAGCTATACAAATATACAGGGTACATAGAATAAGACAACAGTAATATGTGAGGCACAGATGGAGAAAGCTTTCTGCCATCCTTCAGAGATATGAGACCTTAGGGACTGAAGGATGTGGACATAGGAGATAATAATAATACAAAAACTGAACATACACATGAAGCCACTATTGGCAGCAACAAAGAGGCCAAATATGTGAGTGTCAGTGCAAGAGACTTTCAACAGAGGGCAAAGATCACAGAAGAAATGGTCAATGACTTTGGGGCCACAGAAAGGTAACCACCCAATGGAAAGGATTTGAATCGAGGTGTGAAGAAATCCCCCAGCCCAGGACAGGACCACCAGGCGAACACACACCTGCCGGTTCATTGTGATCATGTAGTGCAAGGGCCTGCCGATGGCCACGTAGCAATCATAGGCCATCACTGCAAGCAGAGTGACCTCAGATCCTCCAAGGAAATTATTTGCAAAGACCTGATTAATGCACCCAACAAAGAAGATAGCTTTCTTCTCAGTGACCAAGTTAAATATCATTTTGGAGGGTGTGATTATAATAGAGAAGGAGCCATCAATGAAGGACAAAAATGACAGAAAAAAAAATACATGGGAGAGCCCAGGGCTGGGCTGTTGGCAAAGGTCACTACAATGAATAGATTGCCTGCCAGGGTGAGAATATAGATGAGTGTAAACATGACAAACAAGAGTTTCTGCACTTCTGAGTTCGGTGTCAGGCCCAGCAGGATGAATTCTGTCATGTTGTTCATCTCTCCATGAATCCAGTTTTACCTTTTGGACAGTTGATTTATCTGCAAATAGCACAGGGATCACAAAGGTGTTAGATAAATTTTTTTCGAGAAAATAATATGAATTATGAAAATCCAAGCAAACCCTAGACTTAAAGTTTGTCTATATACAGTGTTGAATTCATAGTACACACACACAGAATTAAGGTTTTGTGGCTAATTTCATGCCAGGCACCTTTCCTGCAATCATGTATGGCTAGATTCTCTCCCAATCACTGCCACAGTTTTTTTTTTTTCCAATTAGAAAAACAGGTAATAAAGAGTACCTGTGAGGGGGAGCAGAAGATTGACTATATCTACTTCCCTGTGTTGTTTTCTAGTCACCCAGGCTGATGATTATAAGCTGTAGAGTTTCTTTTCCTTGTTAGGTTTTATTTGATTCAGGGCAAATGTCAAACATCAGGTGAGTTCTTTTTGAAACTATGGATCAGGTAGTCACATATCAGACTCAAAAGAACTGGGTGAATACTTAAGTCTGCAGAAACATACCCAGTGGCATTTAGGCTTGTGAGCTCATGCAGAATAACACAATTGCATGAGAATATCATAGATTCCTTATCGAACACCTCTGCAAGAATGATATCCTAAAGAGGATAAAACAGACAGCTTGACACAATACAATATTCCCCAAATTTATTTGTAACTTTAGAATTTACTGTTTTGGAAATCCCTGTCCCGGTAGATTTCTGGTGTCCATTTAAGGAATATGCACATTCTCTGAGCCTCTTCAGAAAACAGATATTTTAATATGAGAAAATAAAGGCACAATAATTTATTGGTCAGAGCATGTTCTTTAGGATAAACATACTATATTTATATTTTGTTTTCACTGATAAGTAGCCATGTGATGTTGTGCTTGAGCCATATTCACCTTGATCCCCATTTTTTTTCATATATAATATAGAAAAAATAACAAAGAGCATAGAGGAATTGAAAAACATCATTATTATTTAGTTCAAACTTTGTGTCCTATAGGTAAAAAATAAAGTTTTCCACATATTTCCAAAGTATTATTATATATCAAAATTGAGAAACCACTATCATAAATTTTATGCTTGAAAGACTTCCTTGCTATAATATTAAGAGAAAAATAAACAAATTATGAGTGAACATAAATGAAATAAGTGCTCATCTCACAGTCTGAAAAAAATATATTAGGAAACACTTGAATGCAGAAATCAATATGCCATGCAATAAAAAAAAATTGCATTTGATAAATAAATTCAAATGCCTATTGGTTTGAAAAGATACTCTTAAAAGTGGTGAATACAAAATAAGAAGCAGTAGAGCTTAAATCCCAAAAGGACATTAATATAAAGTGTATTTTAAAGAATATTAAGGATATTTCAGTGGCGGTAATAAAAGTTATTCAACCAGTGGTATGATTTGTCCAAACAAAGTAAGTTTAGCCTGTTTATATGTTAGTAGAATAAAAATTTATAAGAAAACATAGGACTGTATCATGAAAAGCAGTGAACCCTACTATAAACTGTAGAATATAGTTAAGAGTTGAATTATAATAATAATATCTATCAGTTGTAACAAATGTACCCACTAATGCAAAGTTTTATTAATAGGAGGTGGTTATTATATAGGATCTCATATTTTCTTCATGATTTTACAGTAAGTCTACAACTTCTCTCATTAACTAAAAAAAAAAAGGGAGAGATGAGCCAAGATGGCATTAGTGTAGGAGGGCACACACTGCAAGCTCCCAGAGCAAGGCTGATTGTGGACGGGGTCCTGCCCAGGGTCTGTGCTGTACACGCATGGAATGAGAAGCTTGGGACATCTATCTGCACGGATCAACGGCGTGGACAGAACGGTAGAGATTCGTTGAGTTTTAAGGCTCCCGGTGGTGGTTGGCACAGATGGCTGAGCCCCGCGGTTAGGGAGGAAAAATAAAATAAAACGGCCATTTGGAGCCGCGAGCAGGGCGAAAAAGTTTTATTTTCTGGGGATCTGGCTGCCTGGCGCCCCTTGGACCTTGTGTGAAGAGAACAAACGAGCTAATCAGCACCCGGTGAACCGGAGGGGGGATTCTGGTCGGGGAAGGGAGCTGATTTCCCTAGCCACCCAGGGATAAGACCCGGCCACTGCAGATCCAGGAAGAAGGGACACTTCCCAAAAGAGGGAGGGTTCTGTTGGAGGACAGGGAAAGGTATTTTTTATTTTTTAGACATCGATCTGGCTGCCTGCACCGCCCCATAACTTTGGGGAGCAGATAAGCCGACCTGAAGCAGCATCAGGCTGAGAGCAGACACGAATCTGCACTCAAAATGATTTACTTAGTAGCCCGGTGATGCTCGAGCTCGGCTCCAGAAGGGGCGGAATCGGCCATCTTTAGCACTCCTTACTGACTAACAACAGAGCTACAGCTAACCTGGGGAATCCGGAAAGTGGGACGTGCTTGATTAATTTCCACGGGCTCAGCTAGGGTCCCATCCATAAGGGGGTTGGTCTAGAGGAGGAATTATTTTGGGTCCTGCATTTCGCTAAAAAAATAAAAATTAAAAAAAAAAAAAGTGAGGTCACCTCAACAAATGAAAAATAAATTCTTTTTAATTTAGTTTAATAGCTAAAAGCTGCTTCAGGACCTGCATATAGAACCCTGTGGGGAACTTGATTGATAAACACAAGTAGGCAGGAAGGATCCACATGCACCCTAGGGGAATCATTGACCCCCCTTAGCTCTGTTTGACTGCTTGC
>JAKSZT010049563.1:250288-312144 GCA_026826555.1 Tolypeutes matacus | reverse complement strand
TCCGCAGCGGCCCGGGTCTTATCCCTGGGTGGCTAGGGAGATCAGCTCCGTTCCCCGACCAAAATCCCCTCTCCGGTTCACCGGGTGCTGACTAGCTTTTTGCTCTGCTCACACAAGGTCCAAGGGGCGCCAGGCAGCCAGCTCCCCAGAAAATACAACTTTTTCGCCCCCACCCGTGGCTCCAAATGGCCATTTTATTATTTATTTCCGTAACCGCGGGGCTCAGCCGCCTGTGCCAACCCCCACCGGCAGCCTCAAAACTCACGAATCTCCACCGTTCGGTCCACGCCGCCGATCCGCGCAGATAGATGTCCCAAGCCTCTCACTCCACGCGTGCACAGCACAGACCCCCGGGCAGGACCCCGTCCACAATCCGCCTTGCTCTGGGAGCTTGCAGTGTGCGCCCTCCTACACCAACGCCATCTTCTGGGCCTCTGTCTCTCTTTAGTTCTTTTCCCATGGTTCCTTATTCCTCTTTGAGCATATGTAGCCCAGTTGAATTAATATCTTTTTCCAATGTGTCTGTGTGCTTAGGGGCAGTTTCTACTAATTTCTTTTTTTCCTATGATGGAGCTATATTTTCTTGTCTTAGTGCATGTCTCATTCTGATGTTTTTTTTTAAGACTGGAGATTTTTGATATTATAATGTTTTATCACTGGAAATCATGGTTTAATATATTTTAAGTGCTTATAATAATGACTGGTATATATCAGACATAATAGAATTGGTTATTAAAATGAAAAATATTGGAGGACTTCCAGGAAGATGGGATCAGAGTAGGGGAGCAGGACTCAAATCTTACAAAAACATTGGAATAAGTGCAAAAACTATTTGAGGGAGCTGCTTTGAGGGTTTGCAGACCAAAAGAGTGCTACACATTGTCCAGGAGAGAGAAGGATAGAGAGACAAAGAAGTCAATGTGAAAACCATGAGTTACTAGCCCCCATGGCCAGGAACGTCACCAAACCTGCATCCTCAAGGTGAACAGTCTAGGTAAAACACATGGCTCACTGCAGACACCTGAGAGGGGAATGGTCATCTTCCTGCCAGGTAAGAAGGAGAGCGCGGCAAAGGATAGAGAGTGGTTTCTCTTCAGTGATTATGGCCATCAAAGCCTGTATTGAATCTCTGCTCTAACCAGACGAGAATCCCCAGTGAGTGGAGGATGAAAGAGATACCACTTTGGAAAAGGTCACCAAGGAACACCATCTTCTGGAAAGCTGGGAAACTGTAAGGAGTAAAAAAGCTTTTTGGAGTCTCTCATGTCCAGATAATATTGGATCTGGTCTGCACTTCATTAGTGGTTCCTTAGCCCTGTTTTGATAACTTAAGCTGGGCAAAATTGAAGATTTAAAATAAGCTGAAACAAAAATTGAAGAAAAGCCATGAAACAAAACCATTAGGCAAGAGAGAGAAATTGGCCTTCAGAGTAAATTAACCAGCATAATCAGATGCACAGAAAAATTACAAGCCATGCTAACAAACAGTAAGATATGGCCCAGCCAAAAGATGAAATAAAAAATCTTGATGAGAAACAGGATTTAAGACAACAAATCAAACATGTTCAGATAAATCTCCAAAATCAATTCAAGAATTAGAAGGAAAATATGGCTAGAGATAAAGGATATTAAGAAGACACTGGGTGAACATAAAGAGCAAGTTGAGATCCTGTAGAAAAAAGTAACAAAGCTTATGGGAAGGATAGACACAATGGATGATTTTAGAAATACTTCAGAGGTGTATAATAGCAGATTTGAATTTGTTGAGGACAGAATAATTGTGTTGAATGACAGAGCATCTGAACTTAAAAAGACAGGAGAACAGAAACAGAACAGAATTGAAAAAGTGGAACAGGGTCTCAGGGAATTGAACAACAATGCAAAATGCACAAAATATGACTTATAGGTGTCCCAGAAGGAGAAGGGAATTGTAAAGGGGAAGAAAAAATATTTTTGGAAATAATGACTGAAAACTTCCTAACCCTATGAAAGACATAAATACTAATATCAAAGAGAGACAATGGACCCCAAATAGAATAAATCTGAATAGATCTATTCTGAGATAGCTACAATTCAGAATGCCAAATGCCAGAGATAAAGAGAAGATTCTGAAAATAGCAAGATAAAGTTAAACATCATATGCAAGGGAAGCTGAATGAGACTAAATACTGATCTTTCATCAAAACCATAGAGTTGAGAAGGTAGTGGTATGATATATTTAAGGTTCTGAAATAGAAAAACTTCCAACCAAGAATTTTTCATCCAGCAAAACTTTCTTTCAAAAATGAGGATGAGTTTGAAGGCTTCACAGACAAATAAAGACAGAGAGTGTGTTACCAAAAGACTGAACTGACAAGAGATACTAAAGGGAGCGTTCTAGTCTGCAAGGGTGAGAACTTTGAAAGAGAATGAAGAAATGAAGAATATTAGTAAGGGTAACTAAAATGGTGAGAAGACAGACAATAGTTAAGATATAAAAATGGAAACTCAAAGCATAAAATGGATGAAGTAAGTAATGCCTTTATATTATTAACATTGAATATTAATGGTTTGACATTCCAAATCAAAGGAAATAGACTGCTAAAATTGTTAAAAATATATATATAAGCCATCAATTTGCAGTCTACTAATGACTCAACTTAGATACAAGGAAAAAGTCTTAAAATCAAAGATTTGAAAAAGATACTCCATGCAAATAGTAACTGAAAAACATAGAAAAGTGATAATAATATTGGATAAAATAGATTTTAAATGCAAAACTGTCATAAGAGATGAGAAAGGTCATTATGTTTTAATAAAAGGGGCAATTCATCAAGAAGACATAACACTTAAGTGCTCCAAAATACATAAGACACACACTGGAAAAACTGAAGGGGGAAACAGGCATATCTAAAATAATAGTTGAAGACTTCATCACACCACTCTCAACATTGGATAGAATATCTGGACAGAAGATACATAAGGAAACAGATATCTTAAATAAAATGATAAAGGATTAAACTTAACACACATTTTTAGAACATTACACCACAAAACAGCATGATAAACATTCTTCTCAAGTGTTCATGGAACTTCCTCCAGGATAGTTCATATGCTGAGACTTAAGTCAGATCTCAATACATATAAAAAGATTGAAATTATACAAAGCACTTTCTCTGATCATAAGAGAATGAAGTTAGAAATCAGTACCAGAAAAAGGGAAATTCACAAATATATGTAGATTAAACAACATGCTCTCAAATAATCAGTGGGTCAAAGAAGAAATTGCAAGAGAAATCAGTAAATATCTACAGAGAAATGAAAATGAGATCAAAACATATCAAAACCTATTGGGGTCAGTGAAGGTAGTGCTAAGACAAAAAATTATAGCCCTCATATATATGAAAAAAGAAGAAAGAGCTAAAATCAAAGACCTAAATGCACACCTTTAGGAACTAGAAAGAGAAAAGCAAATTAATGATAAGGCAAGCAGGAGGAGAGAAATAATGAAGATTGGAGCAGAAATAAATGAAATGGAGAACAACAACAACAACAACAAAATAGAATCAACAAAATCAAAATTTGGACCTTCAAGAAGATCAACAAAATTGGCAATCCCTTACTACACTGATCAAGAAAAAAAAAAAAGACAGAAGATGCAAATAAATAAATTCAGAAATGAGAGAGGAGACCTTACCACTAACCCCGCAGAAAGAAAAGATATCATAAGAGGATTCTATGAACAACTGTATGCAAAAAGCTAGACTACATAAATAAAATGGTAAACGTCCTAAAAACATATGAAGAACTTCAATGACCTTAGAAATCATAGAAGACCTCAACAAACAAATCACAAGAGATTTACAAAATAATCAAAAAATCTCAAAAATGAAAAGCTCAGATATGGCTTCACACGTGAATTCTACCAATCACTCAAAAATCTAAGACAAACTTTGCTCAAACTCTTCCAAAAAAATTGAACAGGAGTGTCATTGTTTGCCAAAGGGATACTGATACAGAGTACCAGAAATGGGTTGACTTTTATAATGGGGGTTTTATTTAGGGTAAAAGCTTAGTTCTGAGGCCATGAAATGTCCAAATCAAAGCACCATCAGAGATACTCTTTCACCGAAGTCTGCTACTGGTGATCCAGGAATCCAGCCACATGACAAACATGGCAGCTGATCCCTGCCAAGATCCTTGCCTACTCCTCCAGAATCTACTGTCTCCCGAAGCTCTGCAGTAGGCAAAAAGGCATAGGGTTGTCTCTTTCTGAGCCTCCTCTCACTATCATTTGCTCCACTTTCTTCCCAAACTTAGCTATGGACCATCAGTCTTATGGCTTGTCTCTTCAAACTTGAGCTGCTCCATGGACCCAGTCCCTTGGAGACTTCTTTCTGTGCCTATGGGCTATACTGATTCCAAACTCCAGGACATCTCTCAGCCTTTCTTTCATATGGTAGGATCAAGATGGTGGCTTCCTTTCTCTGTGTCTTTCTGCATGTCAGTTTATATAAAGCTCCAGTAAGAGGGCAGAGACACAATCTGAGACATTCCTGACAGTCCAATAGAAAAGGCCCCACCCATAGGAATGGATTAGTGCAAAAACATAATTTCTTTTATTGATTCACCAAATTTAAACTGCCACAGAAGAACATTCTGTGTTCTTGGACTGAAAGACTAAATATTATTAAGATGTCAATTCTACCTAAACTAATATACAGATTCAATGCAATTCCAATAAAATTGCAACAGCTTTTTTTTTGCAGACATGAAAAGCCAATTATCAAATTTATTTGGAAGGGTAAGGGGTCCCGAATAGCCAAAAATGTCTTTAAAATGAAATACAAAATTGGAGGATTCACACTTCCTGACTTTAAAGCATATTACTTAGCTATAGTGGCAAAAACAGCATGGTACTGGCATAAAGAGAGACAGATTGACCAATGGAACCGAATCAAGAACTCAGAAATAAACCCTCATAACCAATGTCCAGTGATTTTTGTCAATGCTGTCAAGCCCACCCAGCTGGGTCAGAATAATTTATTCAACAGATGGTGCTGGGAGAACTGGATATACATAACCAAAAGAAATAAAGGGGACCTCTGTCTCACACCTTATACAAAATTAACTCAAAATGTGTCAATGACTTAAATATAAAAGCTACAACCAAAAAACAACTAGAAGAAAATGTAAGAAAACATCTTCAAGATCTTGTGGTAAGAGGTAGTTTCTTAAACCTTACAGCCAAGCATGAGCAACAAAAGAAAAAAATAGATAAATGGGCCTCTTCAAAATAAAACACTTTTATTCCTCAAAAGACTGCCAAAAAATAAAGATGGGAATTGTGGGAAGATGGTGGTAGATTAGATAGGCAGGGCTCTATTCTCTCACACAAACAATGGAGTAAGAGCCAAAAGTGGCCGAGGAGCCTGCTTTGGAAGTAAGCACACCAGGACAGTGCTTCACAAATCTCAGGAGAGAGAGGGACAGAGATGGGAAGAACACGAAATGACAAATGTGAGTTACCAAACCCCCATGGCAGCTGGGAAGGGCTCCCTTTCCCCTTACCCAAGATATTAAGCTGGGGCAAAATCCCTGACTCACTGTATGTAGCCAACTGAGAGGGGAAGAGATATCTTCCTCCCTGTCAGCTGTTACAAGGGAAAAGAGAGGTGGAATCGGGGGCTTTTCTTTAGTGAATTCAGCCAGCAAAGCCCACTTTGAATCATGGCTTTGGCCAGAACAAAAACACAGGAAAATGAAAAGAAATACACCTCCTTGGAAAGGAGATGCCAACAAGTGCCATCTACTTACCAGTCTTGAAATTTCATTCACAAAAACTTTTTGGTACCCTTTGTACTCTTACCCCTGGGAGAAATACTGCATCCCATTAGTGGGTCCCAGGTAACATTTTGATAACTGAAGCAGAGCATCTTTAAAATCATCAAATAAGTCAAACAAAATGTCAAAGAAGATCTGTTGGGAAAAAAAACAATAGGCAAGAGAGAGAAATTGGCTATCAAAGTAAATTCACCAACATAGTCAGATGCTTAGACATCAGTGAAAAATTACAAGCCATACTAGGAAACAGGAAGAAATGACCCAGCCAAAAGAACATGACAAATATCCTGAAGAGATACAGGAGTTAAGACAATCTATCAATGGTAATCACACAACTCTCCTTAATCAATTCAAAGAATTGAAATGAAATAGGATTAGAGATATAAAGGATATTAAGACGACACTGGGTGAGCATAAAGGACAATTTAAAAACCTGCAAAGAAAAGTAACAGACCTTATGGGAATGAAAGACACGATGTATGAGACTTAAAATAGATAAGAGGCATATAAAAGCAGGTTTGAAATTCTCAAAGACAGAATTAGTGATTTTGAAGAGAGAAAATCTGAACTGGAAAAGACAAGAGACCAGAAAGAGAAGAGAATAGAAAAAATGGAAAAGGTTCTCAGGGAATTGAATTTCAATGAGAAATACACAAACATATGTGTTATCAGTGTCCCAGAAGAAGAGAATGGAAAAGGAACAGAAAGAATATTTGAGGAAATAATGACTGAAAACTTCCCAACCTTTATGAAAGACATAAATACCAATATCCAAGGAAGACAATGCACACCAAAAAGAATAAATCCGAATCGACCTACCCCAAGACACCTACAACTAAGAATAACAAATATCAGAGATAAAAGAAAGGATTCTGGAAGCAGCAAGGAAAAAAGCAAAGTATCACATACAAGGGAACCTCGATAAGATTAAGTGCCGACTTCCCAAAAGAAACAATGGAGGAGAGGAGAAAGTGATATGCCTTATTTAAGGTATTGAAAGTGAAACACTGCCAGCCCAGAATTCTGTACCCAGCAAAGCTGTCCTTCAAAAATGAAGGTGAAAATAAAGAACAAAAATAAAAAATAAAAATAAATAAAAAATTAGGGTGAGTTCAAAGTCATCACAAAAAAAAAAAAAAAAAAAAAAAAAAAGAAAAAAAAAAGATAGACTATGTTACCCAAAGACCAGAATTACAAGAGATACAGAAGGGAGTGCTACAGTCTGAAAGGAAAAAACAAGGGTGAGAGACTTGGAGAAAAGGGTAGAAATGAAGATTATTAGGAAGGGCAAATTAAAGGGTAAAAAGACAGACTAGTACGAAATGATAACAGAAAGCCAAAGGACAAAATGGATGAAGTAAGTAATGCTTTTACAATAAAAACGTTGAATTTTAATGGCTTGAACTCCCCAATCAAAAGACATAGACTGATAGAATGGATAAAACAAATATGATACATCTATATGTTTTCTACAAGAGACTCGCCTAGAGATGTAAGGACACAAACAATTAAAAGTGAGGTTGAAAAAATACATTCCATGCAAATAGCTAACAAAAAAGAGTTGGAGTAGCTATACTAATATGAGACAAAATAAATTTTAAATGCACAACTTTTATAAAAGATAAAGAAAGTCATTATAAAAGGGGCAATTCAACAAGAAGAAATAACTATTCTAAATATTTTTACACCTGACCTCATCTACCCAAGATACCTCAGGCACACACTGGCAAAGCTGAAAGGAGAAATAGATGTCTCTACAATAATAGTTGGAGACTTCAATACACCACACTCAGTACTGGATAGAACATTAGGACAGAGATAAAGAAAGAAATGGAGAGTTTGAATAATATGATAAACTAAAACTAGCAGACATCTATATAGCCTTGCACCCAAAACAGCAGGATAAACTTTCTTTTCAAGTGCTCAAGGATCCTTCTCCAAGCTAGACCTTATATTCCATCACAAAATATGAAGCAATATATTTTTAAAAGATTGAAATTATACAAAACACTTTCTATGATCATAATGGAATGAAGTTCGAAATCAATAATGGATGTAATAAAGGAAAATTAATAAATACATGGAGATTAAACAACACACATTAAATATTCAGTGTGTCAACAAAATAGCAAGAGTAAATTCTCTTGAGGCAAATGAAAATGAGAACAAAACATATTAAAACCTATGGGAAAGGATACTGTATTTTGTCAAATGCTTTTTCTGCATCTATAGAGATGATCACATGATATTTTCTTTTGCTCTCTTAATGTGGTGTATTACATTGGTTTGTGTAAATCATTGACCATGGTTAGTAACAATGCCTCAATATTTGTATATCAATTGTAACAAATGTACCATCCACGTGTAAATATTACTAATAATGGAGCAGGAAAAAGGGGGAAGGTGTTGGGTATATGGGAATCACTGTATTCTTTACTAGACTTTTCTGTAACCTCAAGCATTCTGAAGATAAAATGGAAAAAAAAAAAGACACTGTGGGAATATGGAGAAGAAAATGTCACTGTACTTACAAGACAACAGATCTCAATAGTGATGAAAGATATGTCAAAGATTTTTTTTATTATTTCAAAGTTTTTAATTTTTTTGTATTTTATTCATCATTTTAAAAACTATCATTATTTCGTTTTTTTATAACTTTGATTTGATTATTTTGTTGGCATGGAAGAAGGTTGACGAGGGGCATAACTATAAGGCATATGAATGTGTTCAAGTGTTCATGGGGCATTGTCATGGCGGGTGGAGTTTGACACAATAACAGAAAGAACATGGAATTCCCATCATGGGGAGGTCTTGTATATTCCCTATTGGGACATCAAGAATCCCACAAGTACAGGGGCAGTGCCTAATGAATGAGGATGGACCATTGTGAAGGGTCTTTGATGTTGATGACTGAACTTATGAACCTTTTCTTTTGAAATTGAAACTTAGCCTACTATTATAGTTGCCTAAGAGTTACCACCTGAGAGCCTCCTTGATGCTCAAATGTGGCCTCTCTCTAAGTGAAACTCAGCATATAAATACATTATCTCCCCCTACCTCCTCTGCATAGGACATGATTCCCAGGGATGAGCCTCCAAGTGCCAACTAGCAATGCAACTGTAAAAAGACCTTAACCAAAAGAAGGAAAAGGTAAATACAAATGAGTGTTTATGTCTAAGAGATTTCAAAGTGAGCCAGGAGATCATTACAAAGGTTATGCTCATGTATGTTTCGGCAGGATCTCATTTACTTACACAGTAAATAATGCCTCAAAGAGCTGGGATCCTGAGGGTTCTAGAGACATCCAGACACTATAGCCAGGGTAGACATCTCAGGAGTTTTGTGCCCTGCCAGTGGGCCCTACTTTGGAATTTATGCTCCCCAGTGTGACAAAATTGGATTCTGTTGTGGTTTCTCTACACATGGCTCTTCTGCCTCTTCTATTTGAACCTATAGTTAGTTCTAGATTTGATTGGTGTATGTCTAAGACATTTAAATCTTTGGGCCAGCCAGGTGCCAGTTGCATCCTGAATCTCAACAGAGCTGCAACACCTATTCTCCAGTCATTGGACTCACCCAGGACAACTAACAAGGAAATGATGGTGAACAATGCCCATCCCAAGGGACAGAGATTGTTTGCAACTTTAAGCAAGGTAGTTCCACCTATCTGCTCCATGGGAACTAAATCCTCTCTCAATTAGAGGTGGAGTGGACATCACCATGCCAAAATCATCAGGTTTGGGGAATGAACGATGGACTAGAGTAGACACACTTATTCTACTATAGACTTAATGTCATTCTAGCAATGGAAGAACTTTTATCAGTGATGTGGAGGCAGTGGCCACAGGAGTTTCTGAGGAGAGGGAGAGGGAAAATTATGTGTAATATGGGGGTAATTTGGGGACATTGGAATTTTCCTGAATGATGTTTCAATGAGGGATACAGGTCATTATGTATTTTGTCATAACTTATAAAATTGTGCAGATACAGAGGGTAAATTCTTTTGTAAACTACATTCCAGGCTTATTGGTAATGCTCCAATATGTATTCATAAATTGTAACAAATGAACCACATTAATGAAAGATATTATTAATATGGATAAGTGTGGGAGTAGTAGGGAGTGAGGAATATGGGAATCCCCTATATTTTTAATTTAACATTTATGTAATCTAAATTATCTTTTACAAAAAAATTTTAAACTATTAAAAAAATGGATAACCACAAAGACAGCGCTGAGAGGGAAATTTATAGCTCTCAATGCTTACATTTAAAAAAAAAAGGAAGAGATAAATTGAAGATCTAACTGTATACCTGGAGAACCTAGAATAAGAAGAGCAAACCAAACCAAGCTGAAGGAAAGAAATAGAAAATATCTGGGCAGAAATCAATGAAATCGAAAACAAAAAATACAATAGAGAGAACCAACAAAATCAAAAGTTGGTTCTTTGAGAAGATGAACAAAAATCGACAAACCCTTAGCTAGACTCACAAAGGGAAAAAAAAGAGGATGCAAATAATAAAATCAGAAATGATAGGGTGTAAATTACCACTGACCCCACAGAAATAAGAGAAATCATAAGAGGATACTAAGAACAAATGTATGCCAAAACACCAGACAATGTCAGCAACATGGAGAAATTCTGAGAAACACACGAACCACATACATGGACCCTTGAAGAAATAGAACACCTCAATAAACCAATCACAAGTAAAGAGATTCCAACAGTTATCAAAAACCTCCCAAAGATGAAAAGCCGAGGACCAGACGGCTTCAAAGGTGAATTCTACCAATAATTCAAAGATGATCTAATACTAATCCTGTTCAAGCTCTTCCAAAAAATTGAACAGTAAAGACAGCTACCAAACCCATTCTATGAAGCAAGCATCACCCTAATACCAAAACCAGATAAAGATATTACAAAAAAAAATTGCAGACCAATATCCCTAATGAATATAGATGCAAAAATCCTCAACAAAATACTTGCAAAGAGAATACAAAAGCACATTAAAAGAATTCTATACCATGATCATGTGGGCTTTATCCCAAGTATGCAAGGGTGGATCAAAATAAGAAAATCAATTAGTGTAATAAACCACACTGAAAAATTAAAGAAGAAAAACATGATCCTCTTGATTGATGCAGAAAAGGCATTTGACGAAACGAGCACCTTTTCTTAATAAAAACACTCCAAAAGATAGGAGTACAAGGAAGCTTTCTCAATATGGTAAAGTGCATATATGAAAAACCTACAGTAGCATTGAACTCAAAGGTGAAACACTGAAAGCTTTTCAGCTTAGATCCGGAACAAGACAAGGATACCCACTGATATCATTATTATTCAATATGTGCTAGAGGGTCTAGCTAGAGCAATTAAGCTACATAAATAAATAAAAGGCATGCGAGGAGGAAAGGAAGAAGTAAAATGTTCACTACTTGCTGATGATATGATCCTATATTTAGAAAATCCTGAAAAATCCATTAAAAAAGCAACTAGAATTAATAGAGGAGTTCAGCAAAGTGGCAGGATACTATGCAAAAATCAGCAGTGTTTCTATACACTACTAATATGCAATTTGAGGAGGAAATCACAAAAAAATTTCCATTTACAATAGTGACTAAAACAATCAAATACTTAGGAATAAATTTAACTGAGGACATAAAGGACCTGTATTAAGAAAACTACAAAACATTGCTGAAATAAACAGAAGACGACTTAAATAAATGGAAGTCCCATCAGTGCTCATGGATTGGAAGACTAAATATCGATAAGATGTCAATTCTACTCAAACTGAATCTTCAGTGCAATCCCAATAAAAATCCCAACAGCCATTTTGCAGAAATCCAAGAGCCAACAATCAATTTTATTTGGGAGGGTAGAGAACCTGAATAGCCAAAATGTCTTAAAAACTAAGAACAAAGTTGAAAGACTCTCATTTCCTGACTTTAAAGCTTATTATTTAGCTACAATGGCTTAAAAAAAAAAAAAAAAAAAGCAATGGTACTGGCAGAAAGACTGAGAGATTGACTAATGGGACCAAATTGAGAACTCAGAAATAGACCCTTACATCTACAGTCAAGTGATTTTTGACAAGGCTGTTAAGCCCACCCAGCTGGCAGTTCCTAAGGAAGATGAATATAGACTTGCCTTGAGAACTGGCAATACCAATACTAAGTATATACCCAGAAGAACTGAGAGCAGAGACACGAAAAGACATCTGCACACTGATATTCATAGCAGCGTTATTTATGACTGCCAAAAGTTGGAAACAACCCGGGTGTCCATCAACTGATGAATGGATAAACAAATTGTGGTGTATACACATGTTGGAATATTATGCAGTGGTAAGAAGAAATGAAGTTGTGAAGCATATGACAACATGGATGAAACTGGAAGACATTATGTTGAGTAAAGCAAGCCAGGCACAAAAGGACAAATACTGTATGATTGTGCTATTATGAACTAAATATATTGTGTAAACTCATGGGGTTAATAATTAGAATATAGGGTCCCAGGAAATAGAATGAAGGTAGATAATGGAAAGCTGAGGATTAATCTGTACAGAATTGGTAAGAAGGTTGTTTGTAAATCTTTGGAAATGAATAGAAATGGTGAAAGCACATCATGGTGTTGGTAAGCAGCAGAGGTATTATATGGGTATAACAGTGTTGAAAGGGAAAGTCTACAGTCATGTAAATTTCTAAGAGGTAATCTAAAAACTGTAACTTGGAACTGTATAAGATAGTAAAACCTCATGTAAAACATGAATATGGGTGATACAGCATATATAAGCCTGTTTTTGTAAAATATAAAAACAAATATACTAGAGAGAAGGAAAAAGAATAGCAGCTTTGTATGGCAGGGGAAGCATAGAGAGATTGAGAGGTTATGAGTTTTGTTTGTTTCTTTTCTTTTGTTTATTATCATTATTATTGGAATAATGAAAGTGCTCTAAGAAGGATTTAAGTGATGAATGCACAAATATGTGTTTACACTGAATACCACTGATTGTACACTTTGGATGGATTTACGCTTTATAAATATGTATCAATGAAAATGATTTGTTAAAGAAATTAAAAATACAGCCTATTAATGGGAGAAAATATTTGGAGTCCATTTATTCAATAAGGGTTTGCTATCTATATATATAAAGATACTCCAAAAAGGAAATACGAATGGTGAAAAAGCACATGGTGAAATGCAGATAAAAAACACAATGAGATACCATTTCACACCTTATAGAATGGCCATTGTTAAAAAAGATAAACAGAAAATTGCAGGTGTTGGAAAGGATGTGGAGAAACAGGAACACTCCCTCACTGTTGATGGGAAGGTAGAATGGTACAGCCTCTGTGGAAGACATTTTGGAATTACCTTAAGATGCTGAATATAGAACTGCCTTATAATTCAGCAATCCTGTTACTTGGAAAGTATTCACAAGAACTGAAAGGAAGGATGCAAGTTGACATTTTCACACCAATGTTCATAGCAGCATTATTCATAATGGCTAAAATATGGAATCAGCCAAAGTGTTCATCAACTGAATAATGGATAAACAAAATGTGGTATATACATACAATTGAATATTATTCAGTTTTAAGAAGAAATAAAATCTAGATGCTTATGACGACATGGATGAACCTAGAAGATAATGAGTGAAATAAGCCAGACAGAAAAGGACACATAATGTATGACCTCACTAATATGAATTAAATACAATAAGTAAACTTTAGAGTATAGGTTACTAAGAAATGGAAGGTGGATTGAGAATGGAAGATAATACTCAATGTATGTAGCATTATTAATAAAGTTGTCAAAGTGTGGAAATGAACAGAATTGGAGAGTATCACATTATAATGAGGATCTAACACTGATGATTTATAAATATGATTGTAGCTGAAAGGAGTAGTCTGTAGAAGTAAATGTCCATTGGAAGGAAACTAGATCAGAATCTAGGGAATCTATACAACATAGTGTTTCGCTGGTGGATGAAGACTGTGGTTCATCGTATAAATATAAGAATGCTCTTCTTTTCAAAAGTGCTAAGAATATTATGATACACGGGAAAAGTACAACTAATGTAACTTATGGACGATAGTAAACAGTAATATTGTATTATTTTGCATCACTGGCAAGGAGATATGTTTTCAATTCAAAGAGACAAGAAATAGGGGGTTTATGACTAACAGGGTATATGATTTTTACTTTTGAAGTAATGAAAATGTTCTGAAATGTGCCAGTAACAGCACAACTCTGTGTTGAAACTGAGAGCCACTGAGTGTATACTTTGGATGGAATTATCAAGGCAGGGAAATGTATAACACAATGAAACCTGAGGTGAATGATGGAATGTGGTTAACAGAACTTTCTCTCATGACCTATAACAAGTATGCAATACTAACACACGGTGTTAATAATTCACATTTGTAAAGCCATACTCTATCTCATTAATTTACTCTCTATGCCATCAACTTGGTTCATTTCCTTTATAGCATTTTAATTATGATTTATCTGGTTTATTTGAATAATGTGTCTTTATACCAACTAGAACACAAACTCAGTGAAAGTAGAGGCATGGCCACTTTTATTCCTTATCGCACATACAGCACATAAAATAAAGTTTGGCACAGTTTAAAGACTTAAAAAAATTAGTGACTAAATGACTATCATCCCCATATAAACCTCTTAAATGTAATTTACTTGTTAAAGTATCCTTGTTAACTGGAATGGATCTGAAATTAATCACATTCTAATATTAGTGATAATTGAAATGGAGAATTTTAGTTCAGTTTGATGTATCAGCTAATGTTCTAATATCTGAAGATAGAAATCATGTCTGGCTAGTTTTAATAGAAGGGATTTATTATATGCATGTAAATAGCTTGAAGAGTCTTAGGAAGGAGTCACAGAGGCCTTTTTCATCCATGAGAAACCACATGCAGACACACACCTGTACAGGTCTGACCTAATAAGGGAGTTAGTGTCGCTGACAACACCAGGGCCTTGCTGCCATGGTCTAACAGGAAAGCTACTACCACTTCCTCTGACTTCAGAATCCATCTGGTTCTCTTGAGCCCTCATCAGCATCTAGCCTCATATAACTAATTTCCAACACAAAGACTTGCACAGATGCACCTGGATGGCAGAACCCAAGTAACATATCTGCACTTGGTGGCAAGGGGGACTGGAAAAATTAGTTCTTTGGATTTTCTGTTGGGAAAGAGGATTCATGCATGGGAATCTAACAATATATGCCAAGTGGGTTCAAATGATTTTTGGTGCAACCACACACCCCAGTTCAGGATGTAATCTCATATATTTGATTATATTTTGTTCTAAACATTTTTATTCCTCCAAAATTTAAGATTGTCCCTGTATTTGTTTGGCCTATATGTAAGAAAATGAGCAGAGAGAAAGGGCCACAAAATAGTTAGAGAGCAGGAAAATGATCTTGGTTGATACCATGGAATGTAATATAAATATATCATTTAAATTTGACCTCCTGTCCAAGGCGTTATGTTTAGTTCTGAAGTAAAAAGAAAAATGAACAGAATAGTTTTGATTTTCTGGTAGTGGAGAATATTCAGGATAGCATGTGATTTGATAGTAATTCTCAAAGTCAAATCTACCTTAATTTTGACATATTTCATTAAGTGGAAGATTTCCTAAATTAAAAAAAAAAAAAAGCTTGTCTAAATCTATTGGCTTGCTTTAAGAAAGCACAAAATAAAATCCTAATTCTTTACCATAATCATTACTGCCCTGCAGGGTTTGGCCCTGTTCATCTCTTCAACTTCGGTTTTTCTATCATCCCTCTCCTATTAGCCTTCTGCCATACTGATCTGTCACTGTCTGAAATTGTCAAGCAGTTTTAAAAAATGGGTCCTTCCACAAGTAACAGCACTTCCATAGTAGTAATTATACATGATTTGATTCTCAGCTTAAATATCTCCTTTAGAAAAGGCCTTCTTGCTGGGAAAGTCATGGACACACTCAGTGGATATCTTCTAGCCCTTTCCTACCTCCTCCTTTTCTCCTCCTGCATATGTGCATGCAGATGTTTGATATGTTTTCATTTTTACTTGTTTGCACAGACGTTCAGTGTGTTTCCATTACACTAGAGACCCCAGGCAACCGAGCAGAGGTGTTAAATCTCAACCAGCCCCAGCTCTTTGCTAGGACACAAATGTTGCTTGATAAATGCTTTTTACTTCTTAGCTGGAACCCCTCATTAAGGGATGTATAAAAACCAACACTCTGGTTGGTGCTGGCAGTCAATGTGGCATATGGTGGCCCCCGGACACCCTGCTCAGGAGTCATCTGTTGCCTCAACCCTCAGTGCCACCTGCATACCTCTGCAGTCTCCCCGGTCCCATTTCCTGGGCCTCAAGTGTTTACACTGCCGCCCATCCATCCCATCCAGTCTGTCTCATTCAGGACACCCCACTTTAATGACGCTGTCTCAAGATGCGCCCTGTAGGAAGTTAAGGCACGCAACCCTAAGAAGCAAAAGAAAACCCGGCACAGGCCCTCCATGGCTGATGGAGGTGGGAAAACCTCAGAAAGGCTGCCCCAGGGGAAACACCCCCTTTCCAGTGCTGAGACCCAAGTGGAGCAGCTGGTCCAGGAACTGGCTTGGTGTGTGGAGCAGCTCAAGTTCAATCTCAGGACCCAGAGACCCAGCACAAAACATAAAGAGCAGCCTACTGGGGCAATCCAGACCCTTTGCCTGGAAAGAACCCTCCTGGCCTGGAAGAAGCAGCTAATATGTTCTTTTCAGGGACTACAGGGTGCAGAGGAAGCAAAATGGAGGAGGGGGTGTGGGCTAGCCCACTCAACCCTGATAAAGCCTGTAGTGGAGACTCTTAGAAAGAAGAGCTGATGGGTCTGCAAGCCTCGCTCAATGGGGGCAGCCAAAGCCATCTAACACAATCCTGATGAAGAGTTTTAGGTTGAATTTATTCTAGCCTCCTCCCCCTCATCCTGAAACAAATCTCCTCCCCAGGAGTTGTGTGAGGTTGTCTTAGTGCAGAGCCTTTCCAGGAATGCTCTGTTGGGTCAATGTGGGGTTGGTTCATCTTTACCTGGTCAGCGAATCTGATGTCATGATCATTAGAAAGAAATAAGACCAGCATATTGGGGCACTAAGAGACAAGGACAAGCACAGACCCAACTTGTAGATTTTCTGATACAATAACCATGCTGCCAGAAGAGAGAGGTACATTTAGAAAAGGTTTAATTTTTTTACTTTATTTTAAAAGGCACTTAGATTACATTAATGCTATACAAAAAATATAGGGATTCCCATATTCCCCACTTCCCATACCTCCCACAACCTCCCACATAAACATCCTTCATTAATGTGGCACATTCATTGCAATTGATAAATACTTCCTGGGACTTTGACATTAAGCATGGACCATAGTTCACACTGTAGACCACACTCTCTCCCACACAGTTCTACATGTTATATGATGAAATAAAATGGCCTGTATCTGTCATTGCAATTTCACTTAGGACCATTCCCAAGTCCTGAAAAATCCTCCGTATTACAACATTTTTTTCCTTCTTCCTGCCCCCAGAGCCTCCAGTGGGCACTGACTCCAAATTAATATTATAATTTCTTCCATTGCTAGAATCACAATATGTCTATAGTAGAATACCAGTAAGTCCACTTTAGTCCACAGTTCTTGCCACAATCTTGAGGATTCTGGGATGGTGATGTCCATTCCACCTCCAATTGAGAGGGGGCTTATATCCCATGGAGAAAATGGAAGGGAATATCCTGCCTGCAGCTGCAGATTCTCTCCATTCCCTGGGACAGCCGTTGTCCATCATCATCTCCCTGCCAATTGTCCTGGGTGAGTTCAATGAGCTGGGCAGGGGGCGTTTGAGATGGGGTACACCTGGAGCAGGCTTCTAGGGCACGTGTGCGTGATCATTCTGTCATAATGTGTTTTATCGGTGGTTGGAGACCCACATAATGTGCGGGAAGGAGTTGGACTCCCATCCTCGGGAGGACTGATTTGTTCAGAAATAGACAGGAGGGAGTCTCTCAAAAGCAACGGCGGTTCCTAATGGGGGAGGACAAACCAGTGTGTCAAGACCTCAGTCTTGCTGCATGTAACTATGAATCTTGTCATCCAACGAGTCAAGCCAGGGGGGTCACAGTGGCCCAGGGAGGATAGGGCAGGAGGAATAGAATAGATATAACGGGGTATTTAGTGGTCAGTGGAAATGTTCTGCATGATCTTACAGTGATGGGCACAGGACATGGTAAATATCTTCAAAATTTATAAAAGTGTAAGGTCTAAAATGTAAACCATTGACCATGTTTAGAAGCTATGTTTCACTATGTGTATATTAGTTATAATAAAGCTAACATCCACTTATAAAAAGGTATTAATATGGGAGGGGGGAGAAAAGAGGAGGATATTGGGTATATGAGAGTCTCCTGTATTCTGTGTGTGACTTTGCTGTGACCTAAAACTTCTTTGAAAAGAAAGTGAAAAATAGTGAAACACTGGGGAATGAGTGGAGGAAAGTGTCACGGTACAGACAGGACAACAGATATTGCAGTGGAAAGGCAAAATATCAAAAAAAATTTTTTTTATATTTTTTAATATCCTCATCTTTTAATTTTATTTTATTTTTAGTTTTTTAAATTTTTACATATTTATCTCTTATATTTAAACTTATCATTATTTCATTTTCCTATTAATTGTTTTTGGCTACTGTAATGGCTTCATCTTTGAAGAAGCTTTGGATCACAGAAGTGTTACAAACTGGGGAAGGGGAGGATCATTGGTGTGGGGTGTCAGGGACAGAGGATGCATGGGAGGAAGTTCACCTGAGCATACATATAAGGTATATAAATGTGTTCAAATGTTCTTGGAGCATTGTCACAGTGGGTAGAGATTCACAGAATAACCGAAAGAGTATTGAATTCCCTTCCTGGGGAGTTCTGTCACATTCTCTAATGGAACAGCAACAATCCCCTGAGTATAAGAGCAATGACCAGTGAAAGAGGATGGTCCATTGATGGGTCTTTGATATTGGCGACTGTGCTTGAGCCTTTGCTCTTGAAATTGCAACTTAGCTTAGTGTTGCTGGGTGCCTAAGAGTTACCTCCTGACAGCCTCCATGTTGCTCAAATGTGGCCTCTCTCTAAGCCAACCTCAGCATAAAAATGCATTAGAGCCTCGGTTTGGAAGCCGGGGATCCGCGGCCATGGCAGCGCCGGCCCGCGGCTTCGCGCTGCTTAGCACCACCGTGGGCCCCCTGCCGGCGCTGGGCAGGGGCGTGGCGTTGCCCGCCTGGAAACCGAGGGCGGCCGGGCGTGTATTCCGGGGTTTCCGGAGCAGCGGCGTGAGGACCAGCAGAGAGAAGAGATTCCATCTTCCAGAGGTTGCCACTGTCTGCCTCCCCACCTCCCCATTTGTCCCTATCCTCAGTCTTCTTTTTTTTCTGGCCCTGTGGTGTGTGAAGTTTATAAATCAAAATGTCGTTGAGTTATAAACCTCACATGAGTCTTTGGCCCAGTGCTTTACAGTCTGTGGAGCCTGGCAATAGCCTGTCCTATCTGGCTGGAAGATTAGAGACCTTGGACATTAAATGCCAAGCCCAAAACCCATTGGCAGGTATTCTACAACAAGGGACTTGTCCAAACCTGACTTTATTTAGATCATCCTGCCTGGACCAATCATTTTCAATAACTAAGTGGCTATCCGTTGTGTTTGTTTCGTATTTTTCCCTGTAACGCAGTGATTTCTTAATTAATTTGGCAGATTCTTTTTTTTTTTTTTCCATCTTACTATGATGCCTTTGAGCATTTGCAAAATTTTGTGTATCAGCCTACAGCTCTTTATGGAAGCTTCACCTTTCACCTTTCTTTATGCCTCACTGCCAATAGCTCTTTATAGTTTTTGCAGCTAGGCTAACATTTAAAGAATCTACATATTCGGACCTAGTAAAAGACACTAGTTTGCTTTATTTAAATATGTTTTTTGGAGTGGGTAGTTTTGGAGTAGGTAGTAAGTTTATTAAAAAAAAAAAAAAAGACAAATTTTATCAGCAAGGCTCTTCATTTTCCTTCAGACTCTCCCTTCTGCCTTCTAGTACTTACTCAGTATTTCTATCTATACTTGTAGAATTGTCATTTGAGTTAAAGACCCTTTTATCCTCACGTGAAGCTTGAAGGACCCAGACTCCAGTTAGGAACATTACGAAAGCTGATTTTCTGTAGATTAAATTTCAACGAAGATAGAGCTACTTCTAAAAATTGGCAAAGGCAGTATCTTAAAATTATATGCGATTTTGTTGGCAAATGTGATAATGTGGTTTTCCTTTCTTTTGACCTTGCCTGTTTCAGTGAAAATGAGGCATAACAGCTGTCTGGCTACAATTTCTGTTTCTAAGCAGTTCTTATGTCATTTTAAATTTAGAACATAAATGTTTTACCCTAGTGTCTCATGTCTTAATTTTATGTCTTTGTCCCAGCTGTCCAGAGATGTGTTTTAATATAATGTCTCCAAAATAAAATTTTCTGATTAAAATAAATCAACAGATGAAAAAAGGGACATAATATTGATCTCAGATCTTATTAGTCAGTTGTGATCTTAGTAATAATTCAGCAATTTTTTTAAAACCATCTTTGTTTTTGAAATGCTTTGAAGTTAGGTTATCCTTTCATGTTAATGTACTGGTATGATGATAAAAGCGGATAGACTTCCATGGAATCCCATGGAGCTCAAAAGAAGGCTTTTAAAAAAAATAGTTTGGCTTTGAGATGATGAGGTTGTTGAGGAAAGTTTGAGAGACTGGGTGAGATATGAACTCTAAATGAGTAGGATAAAGTAATGATAAACAACAAATGAAGTTTGCTATTAGGAAGTGCAATTTGGACTGGAAAACACATTACTAAAAGGTAAAATACTTTAGTGTTCAGAAAAACGTAATCAAAACCTAAGTTAATGGTAGAGTAGAAGAACTGAGGATTAGATGTTATTCCAGAGGGCGTATCCAGCTGCTCCATGAACCTTACATCATAAGCATTTTCTTAACTTTTTAATGACTGTATAATATTATATTAAATCAGTTGTCCATAGCATACTTAACCATCCTGCTTTTGATCCTTGTCCAGTTCTTAGAAAATATGAAATGATTTACTCTCAGATTGATGTTGGTGGACCTATAAAATACTTCTATTCAAAACTTTTCAAAATTAACATTTAAGAAAATAATATATTCTTATACATTAAAACAATCTCCTTTTTTTTATTAGAGAAGTTGTGAGTTTACAGAACAGTCATGCATAAAAATACAGGATTCCCATGTACTACCTCACCTCCAGCACCTTGAATTGGTATAGGACATTTGTTACTATTGATGATAGCACTTTTTAAAAAAACTAAAATTGTACTTAAAAAAAAAAAAAAATTTACCTTTGTAACAATTGATGAAAGATTATATTAAAATAGTTCTATCGTCCATTTATATTAGGTGTAAAAAAAATTTTTTAAGCTTATTTTGTGAACTTTTTAACAGGTGCAGAATAGTTATTCTTGGTATATATATTCATGCATATTAATCAGTTGCTTAGACATATATTCTCTAACACCTTAATACTGATAATTAAAAAAAAAATTAATAAGGTCATATGCTTAATTTTTAAAATTCCCTGTACTTTCTTTCATAGTTGAAAATTGACTCTTTAGACCACAGTATTCCTAGTTTTAAAGGTATGTTTTCTACAAATGGTAAAACACCTGGTAAGCTCAGAGTAAATTCTGCTAAATGGAAGATATTTTTTTAAAAATTCTAGTTTGTTTCATGTTGAAATATTTCAGTCTAAATATTTTTACAGGTGGCTGTCTTTGTATCTCCTGTCAGAGTACCTTTCTTTGACAAATTTTTCAGAAAAAGTTGTTAAATAATTTGTTCTTATTTGTAATTTTAAAAGTATTTTGTTATATTTAGGAGTAATAAATATTATATTCCACTGCATTAAAAAATATAAATTTATTCAATGAAATATAGGATCTCCATCAAAAGATATTTCCCACAAGTTGAAATATTTTAAATTGGGCTTATAGAATTTCAAAATTTCTTTGTGCATTGTATGAACTATCATTGTTTAATTAGATCAGTTCTTCCCTTATTTTTCAAAGTAAATAAGCTGTGGTTTTAGTAATTGGAAATCACTAAAAGCTTCAGATCGAAAGTTTTTTTTGGTTGTTGTTAATTATGTTGATTAAAAATTTCCAACAGATTTTTAGCAAAATGCAATAATTATGGGCTATTTAATTTGATTTATAAAGTAAGTTTTCAATCACTTAGCATTTTTGAAATCTGATGATGGGCCGCAAAGAGTACATTCTGCTTTGCTAAAATATTTTTCATTCATATAAGTTTTGTCATAATAGTTTGTAATTTAGTTACAATAACTGCATGTGTGTATTGGTTTATATGTATAATACCTGTAAATTTTGTTACCAGTTTATACTTCAGTTGGTAGGCTTTTACAGCTTATTTGGACACAGTTATGGATAATGTATGTTCCATTACCATTTTCAAGCACATTTATGCTTCATAGGTTTCTTAATTTTGTAAAACCATTGTCCTTGCCATGACTGTTCTTCACCAAAATTTGTATTATCACTGCAAAACAAATTATTGCCGATGTTAAACCTCTAAAGTGAATTTATAGAAACATTCACAATAATGTCATATGTTTTCCTTTTGCCACAATAAACTTTCTAAAACTTTAAAAAAAAAAAAAAAAAAATGCATTACCTTCTCCCCAGCGTGGAACACGACTCCTGGGGATGAGCCTCCCTGGCACTGAGGGATTACTACCAAGCACCAACTAGCAATACAACTGGAAAAAGACCTCTAATAAAAGGGGGAAAAGGTAAAGACAAGTGAGTTTATATGGCTAAGAGACTTCAAAGTGAGTTGGGAGGTCATCTCAGAGGTAAAGCTTATTCACATCGCAGGAGTATCACATAGACTGCCAAAATAGATACTACCTCAAATACTGGGGCTCCTGAGGGCTCTTGAGACACCCAGGTCTTACAGTCAGGCCAGATAGCTCTTGCAAGTGGGCCCTACTTTGGAGTTTGTGCTACCAAGTGTGACAAAATTGGACTCTGCTGTGAATTCTCTACACATGCCTCTTCTGTCCCTTCTATTTGAACCTACAGTCAGTGCTGGAGTTGGTAGGTGTACGCCAAAGAGACTTGAATTTTTGGGTTGTCCGTGTGTCAGCTAGACCCTGAGCCTCAGCAGAGTTGCAACACATACTCTCCAGTTCATTGGATTCACCCAGGACAACTAACAAGGAGGTGAGGATTGACAACCACCATATCAAGGAACCGAGAGAGTCTACAACTGCAAGCGAGTCCCATCCATCACCTGTATGGGATCTAAACCCCCTCTGAATTAGAGGTGGAGTGGACAGCACCATCCCAGAATCCTGAGGATTGGGGGATAAAATATGGACTGAGGGTACTGACTTGTATTCTACTATAGACTTATTGTGATTCTAGTAATAGAAGAAATTATATCATTAATGGGAGACAGTGGCCACTGGAGGTGCTGAAGGCAGGGAGAGGGAAAAAGAGGTTTAATATGGGGGCACTTCCAGGACTTAGAATTGGCCTGAATGATACTGCAATGACAGATACAAGCCATTATATATCCTGCCTTAACCTTCAGAATTGAGTGGGAGAAAGTGTAAACTACAATGTAAACTATAATCCATCATTTGTGGCAATGCTCCAAAATGTGTTCATCAATTGCAATGAATGTACCACACTAATGAGAGAAGTTGTTAATGTGGGGAAATGGGAGGGGTGGGGAGTGGCGCACATGGGAATTCCTTATTTTTTTAATGTAAACTATTATATAAGCTAAGTATCTTTTAGAAAAAACAAAAAAATATTAAAAATATAATAAAATATTTGTCAGATGAAAAAAAATCAGTGGATCCATTTCTCCTCACATGATTTCCCATTCTCAATGACAAATCACACTGCAATAAATACATCTTTTTAAATATGTGCAAGTATGAGTTCCTAGAAATAAAATTGAATTTCCTAGCTTGACATTTACCAAAATATTCTTATACATTTTTCAGCATTTAATTTTTAAACAATTTTTTGCTTTTATGTTTCATATTTAAAATTTTGATCCAGTTGGAAATTTATTTTGAGATAATCAGTTAAATAGAGAATGAATTTTAATTATCTTTCTTAATGGTTAGTTTTTATTAATAGTTGTTTATTATTAACTTTTCACCATTTCTGAAATCACAACTGTGACATTCTCACATGTATTTGGATCTATTTCAGTATTCTGTTCAGTTTCATTGATCTTTTTATTCATGTGCCATTTAACACATAATATAATTGCATTTGATCTATAATACCATTTTATATCTGATAAGCTTAATATTCCCTGATTACTATTTTGTATTTGAATTATGCCAACTTGTAAATATTTATGTTTCACATTAAATTTAAATTATACTAGTCTATGCACGAAACAAACTACAGTTAGTGTTTTCAAGGAAATTTATTTACAATGAAATCAATTAGCAAGAGTTTATATTTTTAGAGAATTGAAAATTCCTATTCATGAACATGGTAAGTATTTTTTTCAATTAATGATGCTCTCATATATTTATACTCTTTGTAGTATTTTATATTTTCTTCATATAGACTTAGCAATTTTCTCAGTAAATTTAGTGTTTTGGATTTTGTTGTTGTTGTCGCTATTGTAAATTGAATCTGGCCTTCTATGATATTTTCCATAGGCATACTGTTGGAAAGTAGGAAATCTATGTGTTTAAGTATGTTTATATAAGATATGATTTACACTGTAAATATTTCAGCTCTCTAATTGTACAGTTCTGTGAATTTTACAAGTATATAATATGTATAACCATTCACATAATCCTGATACAGACTGATTAATCAACTGAAAATATTTTTGTGCCCTTTGTGGTAAACTCCTCTCCAACTTCCAGGCTTGTGCTAACACTTATCAGTCTCTGTTCCCACATTTTTTTGCCTTTTTCAAAATGTCATTTACATTGAATTTATTATTATATAATTCCTTAGACTGGTTCCTTTTACCTTGCATAATGTATTGAAATGTGTCCTGTTGTTGTGTCTATCAATAGTTCATTCCTTTTTAATGCTCAGTAGTGCTCCAATTTATGGATGTTTTATAGTTTGCTTAGCCATTTTCCAATTGAGAGATATTTAGGTTGAATCTGATGGAAATTTTACAATAAGAGTATATTTGAAAAAAACATGAAGTACAGATGTTTGCAGGGAAATGTAACAAAGGCTAAAAGAATATGTCAGCAGAAAACCTAATGTAAAAAACATAAAATGGAATTCCTTCAAGTAGATGGAAAGTAATACCAGATAGAAATATGGATCTGCCTGAAGGAATGCAGTTCAACAAAAATAGTAACTATGCGTGTAATTATTTAAGATTTGCTCACATTACATAAATATATTTATAATATTTTTTTGCATTTTTCTGTTGTAACAAATGAATCTTGAAATCTCTGGATTATCCTGAACAACTTTATTTTTGTTCAGGCAAACCCACTGTGTGGCATTTGTACTCCATGAAGTTACTCAGTAATCCAGATTGCTTCCTCTTAGTGTTGCCATAGATGCATTTTTCCAGGCTTTCTGCAGTAAGAAAAGCTAAATCTGGCAGGCAGCACATTGCCTCCAAAATGTTTCAGCCTGAGTGTGACACACATCATCTCTGCTAAGTAGTCACATCAGCCTTCTTAAACACAAGGGAGTTGAAAATATGTTTGGAGCATTGGATATTTGTTGATTAGTAAATGGATTGGACACATTAAGAAAAGTGATCTCCCATTTGGAATTAATTCTTTCCTAACTGTAGCACATTAATATGCATGAAAGATGATAGAGATGATGACGGATGGATGGATGGATGGATAGATAGATAGATATCATGAAGATCAGGCACAGCTGTGTAGTAATTTGTGTTAATAGAGTTCTTTCAAAGGTAGAAGGAACATCACTAAGATTGGCAGGGCATCTACCTTGGTCCTAATCTGGGTCTTCTTCTTTTATTTGGATTCTTCCTCTTATAATTGCAATGTAAATGACTTCATCTCAAGTGGTATGCAATTAGTCTACAATTTTCTATTCAAATTTGAATGTGCAGTTTTCTGCCTTGTTTACTCAGATATCAACTCTTTTGTATTAAATACTATTTGGGAATATCTTTTGCAAGTGTGCTCTGTGGTTGTCCCTGAAAGAATATAATAGCCATCCTTGGCTTAAGGCATGGAAAATAATTTATCCTTGGCACAGCCCAAGTTAAATGCAAATGTGTTCTGGGATTGTGCAACACAACAGCATTAATATTGGGCTAACACCTACCTTAACAACTTTCTCTCATTCCTCCAAATAGAGTTATTTCTGGTTGATGCCTGTCTTCCACAATAATAAGACTACATTGAGTTCAGCATCTGGAATTAAAGTGATGCATTTTCACAAAAACTCTTATCCACAAACAATTTTTATATATTTTAAGTACCTGTTCTATTGGATACAGAGATTATACATGCAGACAACATTTCATAGAAAAAATAAAGAAATGGACATTCCAAACTGTGAAAATTTTCTGTAAATTGCCAATGTTTCATTAATCAATATTGTGGATATACAAGGAAACTTCTAATTGGAAGGAAGATTAGTTACCTTTTAATTAAATATTAATGAAGTGGGAACCATTCAAGAGTCCACATAATAATAGGATAAATATACCAAAATATTTTAACTGAAAAACCATTACCTTTTGAATTAGACACCCTCAATCGTAAAATATGAAGTTTTTTTTTTGTTTGTTTGTTTTTAACTTGTCTATTTACACAAGATCACTCTTTGGCTCCAGAGCTTCCTCATAGCACTTTTCACCTCTGCATTTTTGAGTGTGTAGATTAAAGGGTTTAGCATGGGTGTTATAGCAAAAAATAGAGTCACCTCTTTATCAACAGGAAAGGTGCTCATGGACTGAAGGTATATAGTCACGCAGGGAACAAAGAATAAGACAACCACAGTAATATATGAGGCGCAGATGGAGAAAGCCTTCCGCCGAGCTTCAGAGCTGTGAGATCTCAAGGAGCAAAGGATGAGGACAGAGGAGGTGATAAGAATAGAAAAATTGAGCATACATATGAACCCACTGTTGGCAGCAACAAAGAGGCCATAAATGTGTCAGTGCAGGCTAGCTTCAACAGAGGATAAAAATCACAGAAGTAATGGTCAATGACATTGGGGCCACAGAAGGGCAACCAGAGCATAAAAAGAATTTGGATCAGAGCATGAAGAAATCCCCCAGCCCAGGATACGACCACCAGAAGGCCACACACCTGCTGGTTCATTGTGATCATGTAGTGCAGGGGCCCGCAGATGGCCACGTAGTGGTCATAGGCCATCACCATGAGCAGGAGGGTCTCAGTTCCCCCAAGAAAATGCATTGCAAAGACCTGAGTAATGCACTCACCAAAGGAGACAGTTTCTTCTCAGCAAGTAAATCAAAGATCATTTTTGGTGTTGTGGTAGAAAAGAAGGTGCTGTCTTGAAAGGACAAGAAAAGCAGAAAAAAATACATAGGGGAGTCCAGGCCTGGGATGATGGCAATTGTTACGACAATGAATAGATTGCCTGCCATGGTAAGAGAGTAGATGATTATAAACACAACAAACAAGAGTTTCTGCACATCTGGGTTCTGTGTCAGGCCAAGCAGGATGAATTGTCACATTGTTCACTTGCTCCATGATCCCAACTTGCTTTTGGATAACTTATTGATTTGCAAAAAGCACAGGCAGTACAATAGTGGTAGATCAATTTTAATCAAGAAAATAATATATCTCTCAGGTAAATTTTTTTCTTTTCAAATTGATGGTATCTCAAGCAGACAAACTAGATTCAAAGTATGGCTATATTTTCAAACATATACATTATTGACTACATAGCACTCTTTTACACATACACACACACACAAGCAATATTTATGGCTCTTTGCATGCAAGGCACATTTCTTGCAATCATATATGCTTAGATCCTCTCCTAGTTAGTACCACAATAATTTCTCATGTGGAAAAAGAGGAATAAAAAGAGGGCATTTAAGGAGGAACAGAAGCTTGAATTCATGAGCATCTGCCTCCCTGTGTTTCTTTTCTAGTTATTCAGGCTGATGATTCTAAGCTGCAGAGTTTTTTAACCTTTTAAGGTTGGGCTTATTTAAGGATCACTAGTAAACATCAGATGAGTTCTGTTTGAAAATAGGGAGCAAGTAATCACAATTCAGATTCAACAGAACTGGGTGAATACTTGAGGTTGCAAAAAGATACACAGGGGCAGACAGATTTGTGAGTGCATACTTCTTTGAAAAAGAATTGCTAGGACTATCACAGATTCTTTATCAAACAACTGTGCAAGAGTGGTGTTCTGAAGAGGTTAAAACAGACAGCTTGATGCCATGCAATATTCCCCAAGTTTATTAGTAACCTTAGATTTACTTTTTTGGGGGAAATTCTGTCATAATAAATTTTAATTCAACACTTCATTTTAGTAAGATTATGAAACATTCTCTGGACCTATTCAGAAAACATATATATTTAATATGAGGACATAAAAACACCATAATTGATTGGACAGAGCATGTTCTTTATAATAGACTATATTTGTATTTTGTTTTCATTGATAAATACCAGTGTGATGTTGTGTATGGACCATAGTCTTATTGAGCCCAAACTTTTTCATATATAATAGAGGAAAAATAACAGAGGGCAGAGAGGAACTGAAGAACATTGTTATTTCTTAAGTTAAAGTTCATATCCTAAACATAAAAATACAGATTTCCACATGAAGCATACATGTCTTTGCATTTTCCCCCATCCCTTCCAGCTCTTTCCTTTTCTAGTCACAATAGCATTTCATTTCTTGATATTTACACAGCAAGCCTTGAGAAATACTATTTGTGAGCTCCTGACTGATAAGTAAATCTTGTATGCTTAGACTTCTCTCCCAGAAACTGTAAGAACGATCTGTTCTGTGAGCTGATTACGTAGTTATTGTGAAAATGTAACTTCTGCTTCTCTGAGAAACACTGAAAATGCCTTTAACCTTTTAAGGTTGGGCTTATTTAAGGATCACTAGTAAACATCAGATGAGTTCTGTTTGAAAATAGGGAGCAAGTAATCACAATTCAGATTCAACAGAACTGGGTGAATACTTGAGGTTGCAAAAAGATACACAGGGGCAGACAGATTTGTGTATCTTCTAAACACTGCATTCTGGGAGAATCATGCTCCCCACCACATGCGCTCCCCAGCCACACGTAGACATGTACTGTAAGAGACCCCTCTCATTTTGTACCGAGAGCAGATATGGAGCCTTGGAAGCACCAAGCTCTCCTCCTACCACTGATGACGACGCCCCATGTAATCACCTAATACACATTAACCTGCTCACCAAGCTGGACTTGCCCAAGTCTTTCTTTGATCTAATGTATCCATCCCACTTTGGTGGGAAGCTGTCACTTTAAATGGCTCCACGCTAAACCCAGACCACCACACACCTCCAAAGGATTATTAAAAGATCACAGGAGATGCTTATGCACATCTCAGGAGGATCTCACTAATTGCCACAGCAAACAAAGACTGAAACAGGGGTGTTCCAGAGAGCTATAAAGACGTCTGGATACTAGAGGCAAGGCAACAACACTATGAAGTCAGCATCCCATGGGAGGGACTTTACCTTGGAATATATGATAACCTATTTCCCCACTATAACACAGTTAGACTCGTTTAAATTTCCCTACACAAGATCATTCTACCCCTTTTATTTGAACATATAATTAGCACTATACCTGTTAAATATATGTTCCAGAGACTTATATGTTCAGTCTGTTCATATGCCAGTTGAGCCCTGAATCTCAGCTGAGTTGCAGCCAATACCTACTCTCCAGTTCACTGGACTCACCCAGGACAAGAACAAAATGATGATGGTGAACAACCCCATCCAAAAAAAAAACAGAGTATCTACAATTGCAAGCAAAACAGTGCCTTCCATCTACCCCATAAGGTCTAAGACCCTTCTCAGTCTGAAGCAGGGCAGGCATCACAATCCCCAAATCCTCATGACTGAGGACTTAACAAACATCAGGGGGAATGCAATCATGGAACAAAGTAGACATTATTTTTGTAGTAATGGAAGAACTTGTAACAATAATATAAAGATAATGGTTAACAGAGGTTCTGAGGGGAGGTGATGGGAAGAATAGGTGGGACACAGGACACTTTTAGGGCATTGGAATTGTTGTGCGTGATATTGCAATGACAAATACAGACCATTATACCTTTGCCCCAGTGATTTGCATTACCACCTTTATCACATGTTAGATTTCTATTTGTAATAGGATCTATTTCTAGATTTATTTTCTGTTCTTTCTCCCTCCCCTCCCTTCCCCTCCCCTTCCTTTTTTCTCTTAATCATGCACCAGTTGCTCGCTAGTTTAATATAGTTTTTCCAGTACTTTTAATGTTTAGTAAAACAAGTTCTTCCTCTTAACTCTTCCTATTCAGTGTTTTCCTAGCTAATCTTATATGTTTATATATCCATGTGAAATTTAGGATCATTTGTTTAGCACAAAAGAAATACTCATTGGAATTTTTAGTGGTATTGTATTTAATTTATAAACTAATTTAGAATGAACAACTTGAGTTCTATACAATTTTATCATATGTGCAGATCTGTGTACCTATGTCCACAACTAAGGTATAAACAATTGAATCATCCCAAGGATTTCTTGTATTGCTCTTCAATGCATCCAAACACATTTTTTCCCACTACCTCCCTGCCACTAATCCCTGGCAACCAATAATTATTTTTTTTTCAATTTCTTAAAATTTTGTAATTTCAAAATTGCTATAACTGTATTAAACTGCTATAACTGTATTATACAATATATAACCTTTTGACATCACCTTTTTAAATTCATCATAATTCCCTTGAGATTCATATTAACTGTTTTGTATGTTGATGTTTTGCCCCTTTTTATTGCTGAATAGCACCAAGTGCTGTCTAACAATCACAATTTGTTTTATCTATTCACCTGCTGAAGGACATCTGGATTATTTCTAGTTTTTTGCTATTTTAAATAAAACGCCTATGTACATCCACATACAGTTTTTTCCTGTTCATAAGCCTTCATTTTTCTGGAATAAATGTTAAGAGCGCAATTGTGAGTTGTATGATAATTGTATGTTTAGTTTTATAAGGAACTGCTGGACTCTTTTCCAGAAGGGCTGTGGCAGTTTACATTCTGACCATCAACATGTAAGTGTTCCAGTTTTTCCATATCCTTGCCACAGTTTGACATTGTCACACTTTATTTTAAATTTTAGCCATTGTGAAAGATGTTATAATATCCCATTGTGGTTTACATTTGTATTTCTCTGATGGCTAATGTTGTGGAATATATTTTCATATAATTATGTGACATTTGTATATCTTCTTTAGTGAAATGTCTGTTCATGTCTTTTGCCTATTTTCCAAGTGCTTTTTTTTTTTTTTCATTTTTTAATGTTGAGTTTTGAGAGTTCATTATATGAATCCTTTATCAGATACATATTTTGAAAATATTTTCTCCCAGTTTGTAGCTGATCTTTTCAACTTATTCACATGGAATTTTGCAGAAAAAAAAATATTTTAATTATGATAAGGTCAAATTTCATTTTTTTTCTATTATGTATTGCACTTCTGGTGTTACTTCTGAGAATTCTATGCCCTGAGAATTCTAGCTCTAAATATTGAAGATATACTTCTATGTAATTTTCTAAAAGTTTTATATAGCTTATATTTTTCATTTAACTCCATGTTACATTTTGAATTAAATTTTGTATAAGAGTGACTTTTATCAGTGTTTATTTTCTTCCCCTATGGAAGCCCAAATCTTCAGCATCATTGATTAAGAAGACTAATTTTCCTCCACTATTGTACCCTTTCTGAAAATCAGTTTGACATACTTGCAAGTTCTGTCTATCTCTACATGAAAACTACAATGTCATGATTACTGTGACTAAAGAAAAGGATTTAATATTGGGTACAGATCACTTCCACATAATTCTTCCTTGTCAATATTATTCTGGCTTTTCTAAAGTATTTTCTTTCCCAAATAATTTTATAATAAGTTTCCCTTGTAAATAAATAATTTGCTGGGATTTTCACTGAAATTTTATTTGGCCTATAAATCGATTTGGGGATAGGTGCAACCTTTATTAATTTGAATATTCCAGTTCATGAGCATGGATTGTGTCTCCATTTATTTCTGTTTAACTTAATTTCTTTCATTAATATGTTGAAATGTTGAACATACAGACCTTGTATGTATTTTAAATGTATACCTGAATGTATGATTTTCATTGGACTGATTGCAAATGGTATTGTGCTTTTAAGTGTGGCTTCTTCAGGTTCCTTGTTAATATATAAAGTACATTGATTTTTGCATGTTTGACCTTGTATGTCATGAACTTACTGTATTAGTTCCAAGTTTATATGTAGATTCTTACATTAAAAAACACCATGTCATCTACAAATTGGGGGCAGTTTTATATTTTCTTTTCCTATCTGTATCTTTTTTTTTTTCTTGATCACACTAGCTAATTTTTCCAATATTATCTTCCATAAGAATGGTGAAAATGGTAAACCTTGCCTTGCTCTCTATTATGAAGAGGACCATTCAGAATTTTATTGTTAAGTATGTTGTCAGCTGTACAATATCATGCACAATATCCATTTACATTAACATACCATTTTCATATAGAGTGCAGATAGATGAATTCAACAGTCAATGAGGAACATTTTTGTAAATATTTTTCAAGTTCTTTATATAACTTCCCTTCTCCTAACTTGATGAAAAAATTTAACATGTTGGATTTTGTCAATTATTTTTTTTATTTTTAAAGAAGCTTTATATTACATAAATGCTGCAAAAATATATATAAGGGTTTCCCATATGACCCACACCCTCCTCCTCACAAACTTTTCCACATTAACAATATCCTTCATTAGCGAGGTATATTTGTTACAACAGATGGACACATACTGAAACATTGCAAATAACCATGGACTACAGGTTATATTGTAGTTTACACTCTCTTCCACAAAATTTTGTAAGTTATGACAAAATATACAATGGCCCATATCCATCACTGCAGTGCCATGCAGAACAAGTATAATGTTCCCCAAATGCCCCCATATTACACCTATTCTTCCCTCTCCTTCCCCTCAGAACCTCTGGTGGCCACTGCCTTTATATCAATGATAAGAGTTCTTACATTGTTAGAATAATAATGTCTATAGTAGAATAATAACAAATAAACTTTAGTCCACTGTTCATTCCCCAATCTTGAGGATTTGGGGATGGTAATGCTCATTCTGCTTCTAATTAAGATGGGGCTTAGATCCCATGGAACAGATGGCTTGAACTATCTTGCTTGTGGTTACAGACACTCTCTGTTCCTTGGGATGGGAGTTGTCTATCATCATCTCCTTCTCAGTTGTTCTGGGTGAGTCCAAGAACAGGAGAGTAGGTGTTGCAACTCTCCTGAAATTCGGGGCTCAACTGGTGCATGGATGGACCAAAGATTTAAGTCTCTGGGACATATATTTATCAAGGATAGTGCTAAATATGGGTTCAAATAAAAGGGTCAGAAGAGCCATTTGTAGAGAAACTATAAAAGAGTCTAACTTTGCTACACTGGGGAGCATAAATTCCAAAGTAAGGCCCAATGACAGGGTGCCAAATCCCTGAGCTATATGCCCTGCTTATAGTTTCTGGATGTCTCTAGAGTCCTAAGGAGCCCTGCTATTGAAGGCACTGTTTACAGTGGCCAATCAATAAGATCCTATTGAGACTTGCATAAATGTAACCTCTGGAATGACCTCCTGACTCACTTTGAAATTTCTTAGCCATAAAAACTCATATGTATTTACCATTTCCCCCTTTTGGTTAAAGTCTTTCTCCAGATGCATTGCTAGTTTGTGTTTGATAATAATCCATCAGTGCCCGCGAGGCTCACCCCAAGAGTCATGTTCCATACTGGGGGAAAAGTAGTGCATTTATATTTTGAGTTTGGCTTAGAGACAGGCCACATTTAAGCAACAAGGGGGCTTTCAGAGGTAACACTTAGGCAGTTTATAAAACTAGGCCAAGTTTCAATTTCACAAGAAAAGATTCTTTAGTACAATCATCAATAACAAGGGTCTAGCATAATGGTCTGTCTTCCTTCACTAGACATTGCCCTTGCACTCAGGATTCTTGCTCTCCTATTAGATAATGTAGCAAAACTCCCCAGGGTGAGAATTCAATATTCTTTCAGTTATTGTGTGGAACTCCACCCACAAAGACAATGTCCCATGAACACGTGAACATATTCTTATGTCTTAGAGGCATGCCCCAGGTGAACCCCTTCCCATATATCCCTCATCACTGACACTCCACACCAGTGATCCTCCCTACCACTGCTGTGACCCTTCTGTCATCCAAAACCTCTCCAAAAATTTTCTTATTAATTTTATTTGGTTATTTTGTTGATCAAATGCTTTTTTTTTTTTTTTGCATCAATTGGTATGTTAATATGATTTTTTCTTTTTCAGCCTTTTAAAAGATAGATTATATTGATTGTTTTCCATATATGGAACCAGCTTTGCATACATGGAATGAATCCTCCTGATCATTATGTATTTTTTGTACATTGTATTTATGTGTTTCCTATATTGTTAAATTATAAGAGTTATTGGTCACATGACAGCATGTACTTTTCTTTACTTTTTTCCCTTCTTTTTATTATTTTGCTATCTGTTTAATACTGACCTCATAAAAAATCTGCTTTAGTTATTATTTGAGATTTTGTTAGAATTCTTCAGTGAACTATCATGTCATGATAAGTTCTTTATGAGGAGCTTTTTAAACAATGAATTAAATTTATTTAATGATTATGTGACTATTCATATTACCTATTCCATTTTGATTGAGATTTGTAGTTTGTAGTTTCAATGATTTGGTCCTTTTTTTCTAAGTTGCTCAATATATAAACGTACATTTTTTAATATTATTTTTTAATGGCTGAATGATCAGTAGTCATATACCTTATTGGTGGGAACAGGAATTTTAAGCCGACAAAGATGAAGAGGCTTTCTTGGTTGTGTGGCTTGTCATGTAATCATCCCTCTTGATGGTGCCTCCTGGACACTCTGGTGTTTCTGAATGGAGAAAGGAAAAGAGACTTCCCCCCAAAGGCTGTTTCTGTGGTGATGACCCTCTTGCTGGCGCTTCCCAGCAGCCTTGGCACTTCTAGTTGGGAAACTGGCATCTCAGGTCTAACAGAGAAAAAGAATGCTACCCCTGGCTACTTATTTTAAGTGAGACTTCCCATATATCCCCCATGCCAAAGGTGCTGTACTTACCTGATATGATTTGCAAGATTCTAATTATATTCCGGGAAGATTAGTCTACCTGGGCTGTGTTCTTTTGATATGTTGGAGCTCAGAAAGTACTAGGTTTGGGTCTTGGTTTCCTTCTTCAGTTGAATAAGAGGACCAAGAGTTTCTGGAGTCCCAAACCAGTTTGCCTTCATACCACTTTTCATAGTTCTCCTTTGGTTGTCTCCTGTGTTTTTTCCAGGGTTCATAGTTGCACATAGGAGAGAGGACCAGGGAGAAATGGGATATCACCTTGTCCCTGTTCCTGTCAATTCTAAATTTTTCAAGATGTTTTATATTTTTCTTCATATAGGTTTTGGTCATTTCTTGCTAAGTTAATTTTATCACTCATTGTTGCTATTTTAAATGGGGTTTAAACATACATTATATCTTGAGGCTAATATTATTATATGAATGTAATTAATTTTTGCTGGACTGTTGAATGGTTGGCACCTTGCTTGCTGTCTCAAACTGTTGGTTGCCAGCTCACTGTGTCAAACTATTAGTCAGAAATAAGATATCCAAAGTCTATCAAGCTATTCCAATATAGGTGTTGGTACCAACAGCAAAAGCATGGCTCACTTGGCTTTGATGGAGAAATGTTTACTGCCATAGAGAAGAAACAGAGCAAGGTCAGATTCAACAGAAGGTATCTCTTCCCCAATCTGTGGCTGGCACATGGATATTTGATCTATGCACCCTCTTGTTTTGCCATATTGGAAATCATCATAGTGGAAGGACACTGCTTCCTCCCCATGAGGAACAGATGGCAGAAAGTGGATGTACTTTGGCCAGACTGTCCCCAGTGAATGTTTACATATATATGGGACAGTAAGGGAAGACTGTGCTAGGACATCCCTATCTGCTTAACTTTGTGTTTTACCTTTAGGCAATCCCAAGAAGGGAATCAACCCACATTCATCAACTACCTGAGGCATGAGGCTAACACAGGGTTTATTTGTGGGTCACAGGGAATGGTAGCAGGCTGCACTGAGTCCACAGTTTCATATCCTGCTGCCTTGCTGAGTTTTTAATTGTTTGGATTAGTATTCTCTTTGATTATCTATGGTTTTCCACGTACAATGCCATGGCATTTTCATTTACAGTGCAAGTAGGAAAGCTCAACAACCAATGGGGGGCATGAATGTTTTAAGGAGTCACATACTGTTCACATCTCCTTTCCTGTATGTTTCCTCCAGTTATTTCTGTGGTGCTTTAAAAGCCTACATGTGTAGGCTGAGTACATCGTGTATATAAATATAACCAGAAGTTAAAAATACCTCTTCTAATTCATCACTCTTCTCCTCCATTTTCCACCAAGCCTTAGTTGATGTGATAGATGGGTTATAAAGGAGCCAGAGTTGCAATTTGCAAAATGGACTTTGATGCAGTGTCTCTTGCTTGTCAAAAGGATTTGAGAAAAACCTGGAGGACCTGGTGTTAAACAACTGCAGGAGGGCAAGAGAAACTGTGAGTGGGTAAGCGCTCTCTTTATTATGCTGTTCCTGTTTGGGTAGATGAGATCATTTCTCTTTATCCTCTTCTGAGGCCTGATTTTTAAGTTGATTGTGAGAGAGAAGCTTGCATGAGATGCTTAATATCCTTCCCATATACCCACCCCTAAAAGTGGCACATCATTGGTTCTCCAGAGAAGCCCTAAGGATAGGTGAAGACAGTCTGTACACAGGAGCCTTTGGATTTGGGGCTGTGCTGGAGACTAAACTGTACAGCCTCTTTCTAAACTCATGGTGGGTTCCTCCTTCCCTAGAAGAGGGGAGAATAGACCTGCTTTCCTGGGGCTTATGCATCCATACCACTGCTGCTGCTGTCACCAAATTCCCCGTCTTACAACTTCTGATACACCTCTTCCAGAGATCTTTATAGTCCAGATCTGCCTTTTCAACAGACATCAAGCAGCAAACTATTCCCTGACTTCCCTTGGAAGGATTTTGGAATTGATTGTATTCACCTGTTATCTTGCATGCTATCTATCTTGCTCTGGAGTTGTGTTCTTTCCCCATTTTTCTAGGGGGTGTTTTCCCTGGTTCAACCAAAAGTTCCAGGCTTGGGGGGACCTTCATGTGTTAATGCAGTATGTGTGAATGCCCTCACATATGTGCATGTATTCTCTCCTCCTTTTTTGCCACAAGAATAATTGAATTTTTGGTATTTTCTTACCAAAAGTGACATCTTTCCTCTTTCCAGAGTGAATCCCATGAGATAGCACGGCCAAACTGTGTTCTGGATGAGAAGTGGGGCAGCTCTGGAGCCAAATTTCCAAATTGAACAGGAGCTTTTAAAGGGGAGGATGGTTCAGAAGTCAGCATTGAGAAACACAAGCTTCTTACTTTCCTGCCTTACCTCACCATTCCTTTTGCAGACAGTGGTGCATATTATAAGCAGTGTTCATGGTAGGGCTTCATGGTTCTTGGAAGGAGCTGAAGATGAGCGGTTAACATTAATGTATAAGAGGATATTGAAACAACACAATTAGTAGTGATAACAATGACGAAGACAACATAATCAAAGTAAAAAAGACAAAGTCATATTATAAGAAAGTATGAACAATGCATGTGACAAGATGTTTGTACTCAGAGTGTGCATTTTAAAATTCCAATACTCTCAATAAGTAAAGGTAAACAACTGGATAGGAAAACTGGCACTAGATACCATGAAGCATTTCACTGAAGAGGAAAATGTTGAACATGTCAAAAGCATCTCTAGTCACTGGAGATCAAGGTCCTGAAAATGCCAACCACAAGGAGGAATTACAGTATTCCCCACACATTGAACTGACATCAATTAAAATGTCTAAAACTACTCGATTCAGTGTAAATTGAGAGTAAGATATTGGGGGATAATTCAGCTTTAGTTTCAATACCCTGTGATCAGATTCCAATTTTCAATTTAATATGAGGAATGCTCTAGCACATACAATGAATTGGTGTATAGCACTGGATACTAACAGATTAAAATAACATGAGTGAACCTAAATGAAACTCACAAACATGAAGTTGAGTATTAAAATCAAGATGTAAAACAATATTCCACTGTAATATCATTTTTGAGAGATCCTAAAACATGAAAACTAAGCAATATACTCTTTTGATACAACATGTTTTTAGAATATGTATTAAAATTCTAGTTGCTTATAATAAAAAAGAAGTATATTGGTTCTTAACAATGGGGTCAGTAAGGAGATGGATACAATCAGAGAGTTTTCATGTAATAATATTGTATTTTTTTAGCTGAATGTGAATGCTTAGATTTTTAAAAAGTTATTTTTCTTCATAATTTTTATAGACATTATGTAGTTTTTATGCCTTTGAAATATATAACAATAAATCAAGTAAAATAGAATATAAGAAGATAGTATTACAGACAACTATTCTAAATTAGTTTATATTTATGTAAAATAGACACATATCTTGAAGAATTTTGTAAGGTAAGCAGGGAAATGGTTTGATATGTGGTATTTCTCATGTCCCCTCACTACAGTAGAACTCTCTTCACCATCCTGTTTGTTTCTTTGGCTGCTCAAGAAAATATCCTAAAGTGGTTAGGGTAAACAATGGGAATTTATTACCTCATGTTTCTGAGGCTAAAGGAAAGTCCAAATCAAGACATCATCAAGGCTGTTTTTTCTTCCTGAAGACTGGTGCTGGGAAGCTGGCTGCCAGTGATCCTTGCTCCTTGGCTCCTCTGTTACATGGCAATGCACAGAACAGCCTCTCCATTCTCTTCTAGGTTCCACTGAATTTCAGCTTCCAGCTGTTTCCAGTGGCTTTCTGTCTGTCTGAATTTCTGCTTATAAAGGACACCAATAAAAGGATTCACTTATCCTAACTGAGGTGGGCTATACTGTAACTGAAGTAATCTTATCAAAATGTCCTATTTACAATGTGTTCACACCCACAGGAATGGAATTAGTTTAAGTACATATTTTTCTGGGGGTCCCTACAGTTTCAAACTATCTCATGCTCTTATTTATTCTCTGTAATCTGAGGGATTTATGCATGTGGGTTACTCCACCTGAGACCTTTTGATAATTTTCTTCTATTTTTATTTGGACAAAAGGATGCAGAAGTGGCAGAATATAGGAGGGAAGGAAGATTGAGATCAGGGTTCTTCCTCCCTGCTTTGTCAGCACTTCTCCAGAAACCACTGTGCTCCAACAGAATTACAATCCTGCATTTAGGTATCCCCTCCCATTTATCACTGGGATAAAGGAAATTATTTCTTTTTATTGCTTTCAGTTCCACATTGTTGCTAGTCTCTGTCTGTCTGGATATTGCAGATTGTTTCCTTTAAGTCTAACCACATCCCTGTAATTAATCTATTCAGTAACATATCTTCATTTGAACAATTTTAGTTGGATTCTTAGAGGTAAATACAGTAACTATATGAGAATTTGGATCAAGATAGAGACCCTTCCAAAAGGAAAGATATAATAAAATAACCATATGGTCATAAGAATGATCCAGAAGACACTGATGTAGGTTTCAGAGGAGACCACTGCATAAATGGTGAGACCAGATGGATCTCTTGATAGGGATGCCCTAGCTGAGGGGTTTATTCTTAGAAACATGGTGTCCATATCTCTATGTCTTTTGAAAACATCAAGGCTTGTATCTCAAGGGATAACAGATGACAGTTTAACAAAAGGTTTGAGTAAAAATTGTCTCTAGTGAGACGGGGTTCCAATTGCCCAGGTTTTGTTTCCTCCACTCAATACCTACCATGTTTTGGGTTCCAGTAATTTTCAGTACCTCATTTCCTCAGTTCTACATTTGTTTGAGATGATTCAACCTCATTTAACAAAACCTGACTAGGATGGCTTAATAAATGAGGCAATTATTTTTCATCCAACACCAAAAAAAACAGTATTAGACCCCATGGGCTTACTGCTAATTCTACATTTTTCCCACTTTACAGAAAGATAATGGTGATTGGCCAAAGGTCAAAAGAAAAAACATGTCAGCAATGATAGAATGATAGTGACAGTAGCATTAACTCCCACCCAGAATCTACTGCTCTTGCAATTTAACAAGTCAATTATTTTCCTAGAATCAAGGATATACCTGATTTCCTATGCACCTTTGTTGCTTGATATGCCCACATGGCCATTTTCTGACTAATGCATGTAAACAAATTAGCCTTTATGAAGATCTTAAATAGAGGAGGTATGACATTCTTTCATTCTTTTCTTTGCTGATTGAAAAATAGACATAGACTGGAACAGGGCAGCCTTCTTTGGCAATGAGGTGACTTAAAGAAGGTGCTTATGCATGTGTTGGACAACAATTTTGAAGAAATTGATTTTATTATACCATGGGCCAATAAAAAAAACCCAGGAGTCACTGAATCTGAGAAATACATTTACTTCCAAGACATCATTATTTTATTTTCTATTGCTCTAGGACAAATCTAATTTTTACAGTAATGTATCCCTTTACATTAAAATGGAGGAGAACTCCCAGAAACTATGCCCCATAGAAGTATGTCCATATAGCCACTACCCCCAATGAGATCCTGAGGAATAAATATTTATTTTTAGACCAGAGATATTGATGGCCTGAAGAAATCAAGAACCTAACAATGAGGTGAAACAATACTGAGTGGGCTAAGGGAAGTGACATCAAAGGTATCTATCAAAATCCCATGGAACAGGAACATGTAGCAGTTTAGTATTGTTTATGAATTCCAAAAACATATATTGGATTGTGAATGTATTAAATTGAGAGATTTCACCTTTACTTGATTAAATTATGATTAGGGCTTTGATCCTGCCACATCAGTAGGATGTTGAGAACCCATCCCCTTCGTGGGCATGTATTCAGAAAAAATGACATGTCAGAGGAGAGAGTTTGAGTTTTGATGCTAGAGCCCCAGGAAGTAAACACACAGCAGAAGAACACAGAAGAATTGAGATGGCTCCATAGATATGGCAGAGGCCCCAGGAAGAGAGAGAGCCTGACAGACTACAGCTGACCTTGTGGAGAAACCAGAGCAGCTGAGCCTGGAAATCATCAAGACTTGGAGAGAAAAACAAAGCCTTATGCCACCCTACAGCTGAGATTGGAAGAAGCTGGGACCACAGAGCCTCAGGAAAAAGAAGGCAGGCTGAACCCTTGCAGACATTGTCCACCATCTTGCTCCAACATGTGGCCAATGACTTTGGGTGAGAAATCACTTCTTGTGGTACCCTGAGTTGAACTCCTTAGGTTCTTGTGACTGTAAGCATCTACCCCAAATAAATACTCTTTATAAATGCCAAAAGAGTTCTGGTACTTTGCATCAGCACCCCTTTGGCTGACTAATATAGAGCAGATGTGGCTCAAGCATTTGGGTGCCTGCCTCCCACAGGGGAGGTCCTGGGTTTGGTTCCCAGGCCATCCTAAAGAAGATGAACAAGACAGTGAGCTCATGCAACAGGCTGGCATGGCAAGATGATGCAATGAAAAGACAAAGCAAGAGGCATAACAAGAGACACAACAAGCAGGGAACAGATGTGTCTTAAGAGATTCTGAATTTGGTTCCTGGTGCCTCCTAAAAAAAGATGAGCAGACACACAGAGTGCAAACAATGAGAGCAGGAGAAATAAATAAATATTTAAAAAAGGAATCCCATGGTAAACTATATACTTTATTTTGAATTGACAGAAGTAGTCCCTTTCAAGTCAGAAAACCCCAATTGCTCCATTCAATATTATATTGGAGACCATTGCAATGTACAAAAACAAGAAGGACAAACAGGAAATAAGGGAAATGTTTGGTAAGGAAGAAAGTTAAATATTTGTTTTCACATGTGTTATGGAGAATCCAATAAGGGACACAAGAAAATTAATCAAAACTAATCCGATATTTTATTTAATTGGCTGGGTATATGAAAATTTTTAAAGATCAAATGTTCTTATATATTAATCACAATATTAAAAATTTAAGATATTTAATAAACATAATCAAAAAAATATGTAAATATAAATATAACAAAAATGGTATAAGAACTCTATAAACCAGCTTACAAATATTTAATGGATATGTAAGATGAAAATAAATGTGAGACAGTCAAATCTCATTATTTGTGGTGATTATGTTCCATAAAATCACCTTGGACACTGAATTAGTGGATATTGGACCATTGCTCCTAGGGTATATTCAGGATACGATTGCTGTGAGCTTTTATTCACAACATTTTAGTCAACAGATAAATTCATAAACTTTTTTATGTGTTTCTGCTTAAAGAAACTGTATTTAATATGTACATATATATATATATTTACATTGAATTCATTACCAGCAGCACTATAACTCATGCCTGAAAAAAATCTTACTTAATATTGACTTTCAATGTAAAAAACTGTAAGATAAGCTTGCTATATATATCCTGAATATTCTTCTCCAGTATATAAACATTTTAATGAATTTTTTCTGTATAATAATTTATCAATGGCATTTGTATTTTTTTAGTTATATTTCATTTTTTTTTCTTTTGTTGCAGATTGTATTGTAAAACTCTAGACTGAAGTGATAAATGAAAAGAAATTCTGGTAAATTCAATAGTTCTATTTCTTTTAAACTGTGTTTTGTTTTTTTTTTATGTTAATAGCAGTATTATTCGCGATAAACTGTGTTTTAATTGTCCAGCCTGCTAACACAAATATCGTGAAAGAGGTAGACTTAAACAATGGAAATTTTTTAACTTACAGTTTTGAGGTTAAAAAAAGAAAGAAAGTCCAAATCAAGGTTGTCATCATGGAAATGCTTTTTCCCTAAAGACTGTGGCATTCTAGGACTGGCTACCAGCCATCCTTGGTCCTTAGTTTGTCATATGGCAAAGCACAAGGAAGCATCTTCTGGTATCACCTTCTTCTCTGGGTTCTGCTTATGTTGTAAGCTGTTGGCTGTTCTCTATGTGGCTTTTTCTTTATGTCTTTCTGAATTTCATTCTTCTTATAAAGGACTCCTGTAACAGGAGCAGGACCCATCCTGATTGAGTTGGGCCATACCTTAGCTGGAGTAATCTCATCTAAAGTTTTAATTTTAGGAGCATGTGCTTCTGTGGTACATACAGTTCCAAATCACCACACTCCACACTCTAGACCCCAAACAGACTTGTTTTTTCTGCATGCAAAATGTGTGCATTCTATCACAACATTCCAAAAGCCTTAAGTCATTTTAGATGCAATGCTATTTACAAAGAAAGTCTCCTCAAAATTGGCTATGGATGTATTCTGTCCGGGGCACCATTCCACTCCGTGAAACTTAGAGAACCATTTATCTGCTTCCAATGTACAAAAGTCAAACAAGCATGGGTTAAACATCCCATCCCCATAAGGAGAAACTGAAGGAAAAGAGGGGTCACAGTTCCCAAACAATTCTGAAACACGGCACTTCCCCCATTAGAATTCAAGATGTGAGAATAATCTATAGATAGATGCATTGTCCTTCAGGGATGATGGAGTGACAGGTCTGCCCTTCTAAGTGCGTCACTGCAGCTTTGTTCCTCGAAATCTGGAGTAAAGGCTCTACCCACTCCAAGTTCAGGGGGAACAGCATTTTCTCTGAACAAGGATCAGTAGGCCCACCCACTCAAAGCTCAAGGACAGACCCACACTATCCACACACATGGGCACACTCTTAGCAAAAGCATATCTTTACAGTGCAGACCTCAGCTTCCATGGTTCTGTCCTTGTAGTCATAATTCCTTCAATTTGTCCCTTTTCTGTTCCTTTTTGTTCAGGCTGGCAATGGTTACGTTCATACAAATTATGCAAAAAAAAAAAAAAAAAAAAAAAAAAAAAACTTGTTCATTTTTGCACATAGTTCACAGGGATCCAAACCACCAGACAACAGGACATTCCATAGAACTTTTCTGCATAACTTCATTTCCAATTTTAACTACCCTGAAATAGCTGTTTCCATGTTCAGATAAAACCTGACATGGAACACTATTATCTAAAGACTCACTTTTTGGAAGCTCAGAATTTTCCAAATCTTCAATGTCTGTTTTCTTGTTACACAGGAGTTGAGTTCTCAGCTTATCCCTTTCCACTCTCATTTTAGTACAGCCTGCAAGAAGAAATCAGGTTATACTTTCAATACTTAGCTTGGAAATCTGTTTGGCTAAGTATCCAAGTTCATTATTTTTAAGGTCTTCCTTCCACCTGACATCAGAACTCAATTTCACCAAATTCTCTGCTACTTTAAAACAAGGATTACCTTTCCTTTAGTATCCAATAACACATTCATCATTTTCTTCTAACACCTTGTTGGAAGTAAATTTAGCATCCTTATTTCTATCAACAGTCTCTTTTTTTTTTTTTTTAATATGGGTAAAAATCAAAATTCTCACAATACATACAAACATTTGTAAAATGATATATAAATATATATGCATATATGTGTATTTGCTTACAAAAATGTTATATATATATATATACATATATTTTAAGAGGTGCTTAGATTACCTAAAATATTACATGGAACCCACTGGGATTCCCATTTGCCCACCTCCCACACCTCCCACCACATCCCACACAAACATCTCCCACAGTGTGGCCCACCAACCTCAGTGAACTTACACATCCTGGAGCCTTGCCACCAACCATAGACCACAGTTCACACTGTAGACCACACTCTCTCCCACTCAGTTCTGAGTGGTGTGTGCTGATTTAAAATGGCCTACATCCATTGCCACAACAGTACTCAGGTCAACCTCCAACTCCCAACAGTCTCTTAAAAGCAATCTAGAACTTTTCTATCAAGCACCTCACAATCCTTCCCGTCTCTAACCATTACCCAATTCTAAAGCCATTTCCACATTTTTGGTATTTGAATAACAGCAACCCACTCCCATTTCCTAAATATGGTTTAGTTTCCTATCCTACTTAAGCACATTACATATTATAGGTCAGGCTAAAGAAGGGGGATTTATTTGCTTACATTTATTTCTTTTGTTTCTTTAAAGGTTTCGCTTATTTATTTATTTATTCTTTTTTTAAAAAGAAGTTTTAGATAGCATAAATATTACAATAAAATATACAGGATTCCCATATGCCACATCCATCCCCCCTCCCGCACTTTTCCATTTTAACAACATCTTTCATTTGTGTGGTACATTTGTTATGACTGATAGATACATATTGAAGCATTGCTACTAACTGTGGACTATAGTTTACATTATAGTTTATAATCTGTCCTGCACAATTTTGTATGTATGACAAAATATATACTGGCCTCCATCTGTCATTGCAATGTCATGTAGGACAATACCAATGTCCTGAAAATGCCCCCATATTACACCTATTCTTCCCTCTTCTTCCCCTCAGAAACTCTGGTTATCACTGCCTTTATATCATTGCTAAAAGTTCTTCCATTGCTAAAATAATAAGTCTATAATATAATAATAAGTCTATTTTAGTCAATTGTTCATTCCCCAATCTTGAGGATTTGGGGATAGTGACACACCCACTCTGCTTCTAATCGAGATGTGGCTTAAATCCTATGGGGCAGATGGATGGAACTATCTTCCCTGTAGTTGCAGATACTCTCTGTTCTTTGGGATGGGCATTGTTCATCATCATCCCCTTGTTAGTTGGCCTGGGTGAGTCCAATGAACAGGAGAGTAAATGTTGCAACTCTCCTGGGATTCTGGGCTCAACTGGCACATGAATGGACAAAAGATTTAAGGCCCTGGGACATATATTTAACAAGTATAATGCTAATTATAAGTTCAAATAAAAGGAGCAGAAGAGCCATGTGTAGGGAACCTATAAATGAATATAACTCTGTTACACTGGGGAGCATAAATTCCAAAGTAAGGTCCACTGACATGTTTCTGATGCTAAAAGAAAGTCCAAATGAAGGCAACATCAAGATGATGCTTTCTACCCAAAGACTGGCACTGTAGGGCTAGATACTGGAGATTCTTAGTCCTTAGATTGTCACATCTCAATGCATACGACAGCCTCTCCTGACCTCGGTACTCTTCTGAGTTTCATTGATTTCAGCTTCTTACATCTGTTGCTTATTTTCCTATTTCCCACTGCTTTATAATAGTCTAGTAATAGAATTAAGATCCATTGTGGTGGGCCACACTTTTTTAACTGAAGTATCCTCATCAAAATTTCCTACTTACAATGGGTTCGCACCAACAGGAATAGATTACATTTAAGAATGTGTTTTTATGGAGTACATAAAACTTCAAATCACCATCCTTATTGAAATGGTTATATAATTAGTTTTCATTTAGAAAGGGTGGTTTGGATCTACTTTCATCATTTTATTGTATCCCAAAAGGATAACTAGTTATCTGTTTCTTTCATCTTATTTTAGTTTTCTCTCAACTGTAGCTGTATTTTCATGACTGCATATTTAAAGTACATTTTAAGATTTACTACAAAAAAACTGTTCTTCACTAATGAGCATTATCAGGTTTTTTTTTAATGTTCATATGATGTTCCCATAGAAATACAGCAAGATACAATAAAGTTAAAAAAACCAAGTGGTATTTTTGAATTGCACTGAATTTATATAGGAATTAAATAATGGATTCAAAGGTGTTGGCTTTTTTAATTTAACAACTTTATTTCAAGTTCACAAAAATAAAAAGAACAGAAATTGGCAGCTCATCAGCTATGAAAACATTAATCCTAAAAAAGTTCTTTTTCAGGCATTTTATCTTATCTAATTCCAAATGCTAAATTAATTGTTACTCTAGTGTTCAGGAAGATGAACACAAGTTATTTAAATGACATAGTCAAGGTCTCTTTATTAATGAAAAAATATTGAAGAAGAGAAGAAAGGCTTATTTATATTCATATCTCACAAAACCAAACCCTTACTGTAGAATTAATATAGTGCAAACTTTGCTTTTGCTATAAAAACATTATAATGCTGTACTTAACTATAGTCCATAAATTACATAGTTATATTTTTCCAATTTATCACCACACTCTTAACATACTGAAGTAGAAGAACATGCCTGTATTTATATCATTACCCACAATTCTCATCTACATCCAAAATCATTGTTATGTAGCCCCAATATCATCCTCCAGCTGTACTCCAAGTAACATTAATCTTCCTAGACCACTCGTTTCAACCAAAATGGCATCCATGAAACAAAAGTTTGTTACATTCATTATAATGTGTTACCATCAAGTCCAACCATTATCACATATTTACACTTGACCTTATTAAACATTCTACATACACTCATCATCTCCTCCCTCTTCTCTTGCACATTCCATCTCCTACTAACCTAGACTTCATAGTCCAACCCCACAAGCCTACTCATTGTATTTAATTCATATCAGTGATATGATATGATATATGATATGATATGATATGATATGTATATCATACAATATTTGTGTCTGGCTTATTTCACTCAACATAACATCCTCAAGTTTCCTCCATGTTGTCATGTGCTTTCCCAATTGATTTCTTCTTACATTTGAATAATATCTTATCATATGATTATACTACATCTTGTTTATCCATTCAATGGTTGTTTTCATCTTTTGGCAATTGTGATTAATGCCACTATGAATATTGGCATGAAAATGTCTGTTTGTATCCTTGCTTTTAGTTCTTCTGAATTTTATCTCTAATAGTGGAATTGCTAGATTATATGAAGGTTGTATATTTAGTTTCCTGAGGAACTGCCAGATCATCTTTGACAGAGGTTGCATTTTTTAACACATACAACAACAGTGAAGGAGTTTTCCTATTTCTCCACATCTTTTTCAGCACTTGAAGTTTTCTGTTCTTTAAATAATGGTCATTCTGTATGGTGGGAGATGATATCTCCTTGTAGTTTTGATGTGAATTTCCCTAATAGCTAGTGATGAAGATATTTTCATTTGTCTTTTGGTCATTTTTATTTCCACTTCACAAAATGTCTATTCAATTATTTTGTCCAATTTTTAATGGGGTTGCTTGCCATTTTGTCATTAAGTTTGTGATCTCTTTGTATAACATGGAGATCAATCCATTATCAGTATATAGTTTCTGAACAATTTTTCCCATTGAGTAGGCTTTTTTCTCTTTTTTCATAAAATAAACTTTATTTTTTAAAACACCTTTAAATTACAGATAAGTTACATCAAAAGTATAAGGGATTACTATATATCCATCCTCTCCCTTCCTATATATTAATGACATCTTAATATAGTGTGGTACACATTTGTTAAAATTGATGAATACATACTGAAGCATTGTTACATACCAAGGTCTATAGTTTACATTGTGGTTTACACTTAAATCCAATGACCTATGTTCCAACTCTTATACCTCCCACCTCAGAACCTCTGGTAACCACTATCTTTATATCAATTTTACATGGGAGTTCCACAACTACAATATTAGTACACTTATTTTGCCCATGGTTGCATTCCTCCCTTATGTTTGTTTACTCTTCAACATTGAGGACTTTGGGATGGTGATGCCTGCTCTGCTTCAAACCTTTTTTACTTTCTTGGAAAAGTCTTCTGAAGAACAAAAATAATCTTGAGGCAGTACCATTTACTGAATTTTTCTTTTGTTGCTCATGCTTTGGTTGTAAAGTCTAAGAATCTACCACCAACCACAAGGTCTTGAAGATATTTCCATACATTTCCTTCTAAGAATTTTTTGGTTCTAGTTTTTATATTTAGATCTTTGATCCATTTTGAATTTAGTATAAGGTATGAGATAAGGGGTCCTTTTTTTTCTTTTAGATATGGATATACAGTTTTCCTAGTGCCATTTGTTAAATAAGTTCAATGGGTTTACCAACCTTGTTAAAAATCACTTGAACAAAGATACGAGGATCAATTTTCAAACACTCCATTCTATCCTATAGGTCAATCTATCTTTATGCCAGTACCATGTTATTTTTAACACTATAGCTAGGTAATATGCTTAAAAGTCCGGAAGTAAGAGTCTTCCAAATTTTTCTTCTTTTTAAAGATATTTTTGGCTATTTGGGGGATATTACTCTTCCAGATAAATTTGATAATTCACTTTTCCAATTCTACAAATAAAAATATCTCTTTCTTCTTTTCTGGGACTCCCATAATATATATATTGCAATGCTTAATTGTGTTCCATACATCTATTAGATTCTTTTCATGCTTTAAAAAGAAAGACAAATGGCCAACTATTAAAGAAACAGGTTCTGTTTGATGGTTGATTGCAATAGGCAATCAAATAAAGATAGGTTTCCACCTTCTTACTCTATAGTGGCTGTAAATGCAGCTCTATCCTTCCAGTCTCGTTACTGAATAAATCTATCATCAGTTTTTATATGATGCAAGAGATTTTAAAAACCTTTTATCTTTCCTTTGCTGCAGGCTCAGAATCTATCCCTTCATTTCTTGGGCCAGAGTTGTCACAGCTAACACCTGGGAGAATGCAGCAGCATGTTGCTGGTCAACAACCCTGCCACCTTGTTACACAGTCTTCCTGCAGCTGTCACTCCTGCCACCCCAATTCAGACCTCCTCACCTACGCTGCAACTTTTCTTTCTTGTTCACTCTGTGGTCAGCTGTTTCATTTGTCATTATAAAAGAAGAAAGAGCTAAAATCAAAGACCTGACTGCACATCTGGAGAATTAGAAAAAGAACCATAAACTCATCCCAAAGCAAACAAAAACAAGGAAATAACAAAGATTAGAGCAGAATTAAATGAAATTAAGAATAAACAAAACTATAGAAAAATTAACAAAACGAAAATATGGTTCTTTGAGAGTAATAAAAATTACAAACCCTTAGCTAGATGAAAAGAAAAAAAAAGAGAAGCAAACATATTTTAAAAATGAGATAAGGATATCATCACTGATGCCACAGAAATAAAGACAAGCATAAAAGAATACTTTGAAAAATTGTATGCCAACAAAATGGATCACTTAGATCAAATGGACAAACTTCTAGAAAAACACAAGCAAACTACATGGATGAAATAAGAAATTGATAAACTCAACAGACCAATCATAAATAACGAGATTGAAATACTCATCAAAAACCTCCCAAACAAGAAAATCCTAGGACCAGATGGCTTCACAGGTGAATTCTGCCAATCATTCTGGAAAGAACTAACAGCAACCCTGCTTAAACTCTTCCAAAAAATAGAAATGGAGGTAAAATTGCTAACTCATTCTATGATGCAAACATCACCCTAGTACCAAAGCCACATAAAGATGCCACAAGAATTGAAAATGACAAAACAACCTTTCTAATTAAACTGGATGCTAAAATTGTCAACAAAATGTGAGCTAAACAACAAAATGAACAAATTATACATCATGATCAAGTAGGTTTCATCCCTGGTATGCAAGGATGGTTCAACATGAAAAAATCAGTCAATATAATACACCAAACTAACTGACTGAAAGAAAAAATAATCAAATAATCCTATTGATGCAGAAAAAGCATTTGACAAAATACAGCATCATTTCTTGATTAAAACACTTCAAAAGATAGGAATAGAAGGAAAATTCCTCCACAAGATAAAGCGTATGTATGAAAAATCTACAGCTAACATCCTACACAATGGTGAAATGCTAAAGACTTTCCTTCTAAGATCTAGAACAAAACAAGGATGACCAATATCATTGCTCATATTTAACACTGTGTTAGAAATACTTGTTCCATCACTTAGGCAAAAAAAAAACACAAAGAAATTAAAATCATCCAAATTTGAAAATAAGAAGTAAAATTTCACTATTTGAAGATGGCACGATCCTATACATAGAAAGCCCTAAGAAATCTACAACAAAGCTTCTAGAGCTGATAAATGAGTTCAGTAAAATGGCAGGGTATAAGATTAATACAGAAAAATCAGAAGCATTTCTGTACACTAATAATGAGCAATCTGGGGAAGAAATCAAGAAAAAATCATTTTGCAACAGCAACTAAAAGGATCAAGTATCTAAGAATAAACGTAATTAAAAATATAAAGGACTTGAACACAGAAAACTTAACAACATTGTTGAAGGAAATCAAAGAAGAACTAAATACATGGAAGAATATTCCATGTTCATTGATAGGAATACTAAGCATCATGAGGATGTCTGTCATACCCAAATGATCTATAGATTTAATGCAATCCTAATAAAAATTACAACAGCATTTTTTACTGAATTGGAAAAGTCAATGCTGAAATTTATTTGAATGGTCAAGTGCCCCTGAACAGCCAAAAAACATATTGAAAAAGAAAAAGGAAATTGGAGGAATCACACTACCTGAATTTAAAGCATTCTACAAAGCTACATTGGTTAAAACAGCATAGTATTAGCACAAGGATAGACATAACGACAAATAAAACCAAATTGAGAATTCTGATATAGAGCCTCCCATATACCATAAATCATCAAGCCCACTCAAATGGGGCAGAATGGCCTCTTCAAGAAATGGTGCTGAGAGAACTGGATATCCATATCCAAAAGAATGAGAGAGGATCACCATCTCATGCCCTATACAAAAATTAACTCAATATTGATCAAAGACCAAAATATAAGAGCCAAGACAATAAAACTCTTAGAATATAAGGTAGGGAAGAATCTAGGAGATATAGTAGGAAATGTTTTTATAAACTTTACCGCCAAAGCAGGAGCAGCAAAATAAAAAATAAATAAATTGGACATCCTCAAAATTAACATTACACTTCAAAAACATTACACTTCAAAGGATTTTGTCCAGAAAGTGAAAAGGCATCCTACTCAATGAGAATATCTGGGTACAACTTATCCAATAAGGGCCTCGTATCCAGCATATGTAAAGAATTCTTACATCTCAAAAAGAAAAACAATCCATTTTAAAAATGGGCATGAGATTTGAATAGACACTTTTCCAAAGAAATACAAATGGATAAAAATCACATGAAAAGATGTTCAGTCTATGCCCTCCTATCATATCCCTTCAATGTGCAATTACACACTTTCAAACTTACCATAGATTACATCCATACGAGCTTTGGCTCAAAAACTTCTTCTCCTTTTCTATTTCCTGTAAACCTATCTTCCAGATAATAGCTCTCTGAGTCTGCTCAATTTGCTTAATTCATATTACTGCAAATAGTGGGGCTCCTGAGGGCTCTGGAGACACCCAGGTCCTACGGTTAGGGCAGATAGCTCCAGAGTTTGGTGCTTTGCCAGTAGGCCCTACTTTGGAGTTTGTGCTCCTGAGAGTGACAGAGTTAGACCCAATTATGGCTTCGCTACACATGGCTCATCTGTCTCTTCTATTCAAACCTGTACTTGGTGCTGGAGTTTGTAGGTGTATGCCCAGAGACTGGAATCTTTGAGCTATCCATGTGCCAGCTGGGTACAGAACCTCAGTGGAGTTGCAACACCTACTCTCCAATTTGTTGGACTCACCCAGGACAATTAACAAGGAGGTGAGGATTGGCAACCACCATACTAAGGAAACAAGAGAGCTGACAACTGCAAGCAAGAGAGTCCCATCCATTGGCTGTATGGGATCAAAGCCTCCTCTTATTTAGAGGTGGAGTGGACATCACCATCCCAGAATCCACAGGATTGGGGAATGAACTATGGACTAAAGTGGACTTCCTGGTATTATTCTATAGATATATTGTGATTCTAGCATTGGAAGAAATTACAACATTGATGCAGAGGCAGTGACTACTGGAGGCTCTGGGAGCAGGGAGAGGGAAAAAGAGTTGTAATACGGGGGCTTTTTCGGGACTTGGGAATCATCCTGAATGACACTGCAACTACAGACATGGGCCATTTTATATCATCATATAATGATGTGTTTATCAATTGCAATGAATGTGCCACACTAATGAAGGATGTTTATGGGGAGGGTGTGGGAGGTGTGAGGAGTGGGACATATAGGAATCCTTATATTCTGTGTGTAACATGTATGTAATCTAAGTATCTTTTAAAAAATAAAAAATAAAGGAAAAAAAGTGTTCAGCATCACTAGATAATAGGGAAATGCAAACCAAAACTGCAATGAGATATCAATTTACACCTATTAGATTGGTGGCTATTAAAAAGAAAAAAGAAAACAACAGAGAACTACAAGTGTTAGAGAGGATGTGGAGGAATGGGAAACTTTACCCACTGCTTATTGGAATGTAGAATGGTGCAGCCATTGTGGAAGATAGTTTGTTGATTCCTCAGGATGATAATTATAGAATTGCTATTAAATGCAGCAATCCCACTGCTGGGTATATACCCAAAAGAATTGAAAATATGGACGTGAACAGATATATATACACCAATGTTCAGAGTGGAATTGTTCACTACTGCCAAAAGCTGGAAGCAACCCAAGTGTCCAATAACAGTGAATGGATAATCAAAATGTGGTCTACACATACAATGGAATATTACTCAGCTGTAATAAGGAATGAAGTATTGACACATGACAACATGGATGAATCTTGATGACCTTATGTTGATTGAAGTAAGCCAATCACTAAAGGACATATATTGCATGACCTCACTGATATGGCCTAAGCCTATTGAGCATACTCACAAAGAAAAATTCTGGAAGGTAGCTTATCAGGACAGAGAAAAAGATTAGAGTGTGGTAAGCTGATGCTCAATATGGGGGAAAAAAACATGATAAGGTGGATGGACTTGTTTGGTGGTTCATGTGGGAGATGGTGGTACAGGGATATGAGTGGGATCGATGGTGCTGGAATGTGAGGGTAAGCAGAATGGGGCAGTTGGTTGGATATTCATGGAAATGGGCAGAGGCAGGAGGAAGGAACAGATGAACCCTGGGTATTTGTAGGTCTGTGGTTGAAAATATAATGGTGGGAATTTTTTTGACAAATATGGCAGGGGAGGGTCACCAGTGTAGGGCTTTGATTGTGGGGGGATATGTAGGAAAGGGTGCACCTGGGGCATGCGTCTATGGAATATTAATGTGTTCATCTTGGCATAAGTTGTTATCTCAGTGGGTGAAGACCCACACAAAAAATATGAAAATAATATTAGCTGAGGAGTCCTGCTATGTACTCAAATATGAGGCAAAAACATCTCAAGTACATATGCAGTGCTTAATAAAAGGAAACAGACCAGTGTGTCAAATCTTCAATAGTAATGCATGTAACTATGAACCTTATTCTTCAAAAATTGAAACTTATTGGTTGCCATAGGTTCCAAAGGAGGGAGAGGGAAGAATGAGTGGAATATATAGCATTTAAGGCATTGGAATTGTTCTGCATGATCTTTCAATGATGGATACAGGCCATTATACATTTTGTCAGAAACCTATAAAAGTATATGGTGGAAAAGGTAAACCATAATGTAAACTGTTGACCATGGTTAGTAGCAATGCTTCAATAATCGTTCATCAATTGTAACAAATGTACCATACATATGTTGGATGTTATTGTTAGGAGAGAATGTGGGAGGGGAGGGTATGGGGTATATGGAAAATGGAAATTCCTTATATTTTCTATATGCTTTTTCTGTAACCTAACACTCTTTGGAAAATAAAGTGAAAAAAATAAGAAACTGGAAGAACATACAGAAGAAATTATTAATATACATAAAATAACAGATCTGACAGTGATGAAAGGCACAATGCAAAAAAAGCTTTCAAAATTATTTTTATTTTTTGTTGGCTTTGTTGGAAGTGAGATTTTGGATTGCAGAAAGGTTTCAACTGTGGCAGAGAAGGATCACTGGTGCAGGGTATCAGTTGGTGAGGTGATGTGTGAGGATGGGTACAACTGGGGCATGCCTCTATGGAATATGCATATGCTCATCTGGTCATGGGTTGTTGTCTCAGTGGGTGAAGTCCTAGAGAATAACCATGGAATATTGAATTCTCATCCTGGAGAGTCCTGCTACATTCTCTCATGGAGTGTCAAGAATCTCTAGAGCACATTAGCAGTGCCGGGCAAAGGAGGACAGACCAATATGCCAGGCCCTTGATATTGATGCTTGTATTTATAAACCTTGTTCTTGTGAAACTGAAACTTAGCCTAGTATTATATATTGCCTAAGAATTACCTCATGAAAGCCTTGTCTGTCTAATGTGACCTATCTTTAAGCCAAACTGAACATATAAATTCACTACCTTTCAGCCGATATAGGACATAACTCCAGGGATGAAACTTCCTGGCACCAAGGAAAGGGGGAAATATTAAATACAAATGAGTATCTGTGGCTAAGGGATTCTAAAGTGAGTCATGAGGATCTTACGGACTACCCCAGTAAACAGTTCCTCAGTTAGGGTTTCTTCTGAGAGCTCTAGAGAAATCTAGACACTATAGGTAGGGCAGACAACCCCAGGAAGTAGGCCCCCTGAGTTGGGTCTTACCTTGGATTATATGATAACCCATCTCCCCAGTGTATCAGAGTTTGACTCACTTATGAATTTCCTACACATGGTTCTTATGCCCCATTTATTGAAACTATTATTAACACTATACACAATAAATATATTTCCCAGAGACTTAAATCTTCCAGCTATTCATATGCTGGTTGAGCAATGAATCTTAACAGAGTTGCAGCCAACACCTACTCTCTAGTTCATGTAATTTACTCAGGACATCTAACAATGATGATAAACAATGCCCATCCCAAGAAACAGAGACTATCCACAATTACAAGCAAGACAGTTTCATTCATCTGCCTCATTGGATCTATGGCCCCTCTCAATCAGAATCAAATTTGGCATCACCTTCCCCAAATCCTCAAAAATGAGAAACAAACAAATATAAAGGGGAAATCAACTATGGAATAATGAAGAAATATTATTAATCTTAGTAATGAAGAACTTATAATTTAATATAAAGGTAGTGGTCACTAGAGGTTCTGAAGTCAGGGAGAGGTAAGAGTCAGTGTATCATGGGGAATTTTGGGGACATTGGAATTGTTTGCATGATACTGCAATGACTGACACAAGCCTTTATAAATTTTATCTAAACCTGTAAAATTGTGCGGTGCGAAGTGTAAACCATAAAGTAAACTACAGACCATGCTTAGTAGCAATGCTTAAATATTTGTTCATTAATTGTAACAAATGTACCACACTAACAAAAGATGTTGTTGATAGGGGGAAATGTGGGAGGGGGAGGGTGTGAGGTATATGGGAATCCCCTATATTTTTTGATGTACCATTTATGTCATCTAAAGCTCTATTTTGTCTGATATTAGTACAGCTACTCCCACCCGTTTTTGGTTGTTGTTTGCTTGTAAAATTGTTTTCCAGCCATTCAGTTTCAGCCTCCTTGAATCTTTGGGTCTAAGGTACGTTTCTTGTAGACAATATATAGATGGGTCATATTTCCTTATTCATTCTGCCAATCTGTGTCTCTTGACTGGTGAGTTTAATCCATTAACATTCAGTGTTATTACTCTCAAGGGATTTCTTACATCAGTTATATTTTCTTTGGGTTTATGTATGTCATATGTTGTTTTTATTTCTCTTTTTGTCTTTTTAGTTGTTCTTACACTCTCCTCCAACTCTCTCTCTTGTTTTTTCCTTTCAACCTGCAGAATGTCCTTTAGTATTTCTTCAAGGGCAGGTTTCTTATTGGCATATTCTCTTAATTTCTGTTTATCTGTGAATATTTTAAACTCTCCATTATTTTTGAATGCCAGCTTTGCTTGATAGAGAATTCATGGCTGGAAGATTTTTGAGTACCTTGACTATGTCACACCACTGTCTTCTTGCCTCCATGGTTTCAGATGAGAAATCAGCACTTAATCTTATTAAGCTTCCCTTGAATGTGATGTCTCTCTTTTCTTTTGGTGCCTAGAGTATTTTTTCTTTGTCTTGAGCATTGGACATTTTGACAAATATATGTCTAGGAGTAGGTCTGTTAGGATTTATACTATTTGGGGTGTGCTGTACTTCCTGGACATGTACATCCATCTCCCTCAATAGGGTTGGGAAGTTTTCAGCCATTATTTCCTTCAACACTCCTTCTGTTCCCTTTCCCTTCTCTTCTCCCTCTGGGATACCTATAATGCATATGTTTGTGTGTTTTATGTTGTCGTTTTAATCCCTAAATCCCTGCTGGATTTTTTCTATCTTTTTATCTATCTGTTTGATTTCAGATGTACTGTCTTCCACATCATTAATTCTTTCTTCTGCCTGTTCAAATCTGCTGTTATGTGATTCCAGTGTTTTTTTGTTTGTTTCTTGGATTGTCACATTCATCACCATAATATGTTATATTTTTATGTATGTTTACAATTTCTTCAGTATGCTCTCCCAGTGTCTTCTTAATATCCTTAATCTCTTCCTTCACTTCATTAAGTTGGTCAATGATATTTGTTTTGACAGCTTTAATTAGTTTTTGATGTTTTGCAACTCTACTTGGTTTTTATTTTGTTCATTGGGCTGGTCCAAGTCTTCCTGTTTCTTAGTATGGATTTAATTTTTGTTTGCCTTCTGGTCATCATTTATCTTGATTGGTTTATTTAGTTGATAAGCTTCTCTCTCTGCTCTAGAGTTTTGTTCAGCTGCTTGTTTTGTGTGTCTGTTAAGTTTTCTCTTTGGTGCTTTGTCCTTCTTGTTCTATTTCCTTGTTGTTTTCTATGTTCCCTTGAAGGAAAAAGATTAGGGCCAGAGAAATTGAAAGAGATAAGAAGAGAAAAAGGATAATAGTAATAATAATAAAAGTTAGAAGAGGGGCCATATAAGACTTAGTAAAATGAATATTTAACTCATGTAAGCAGTGTAGAGTAATAGGAATAAAAAAGTGGAGAACCTACAATGAAATGGCTAACCGAATAGAGAAAAATATATAGAATGATTTAAAAGGCCAGAATGATGAGGAGAGAGAGGAAGAGAAAAGGACAGAAAGAAAAAAGTTAATAAAAAAGGAAAAAGAAAACAGAATAGACAAGATAGAAATTGAAACCCTTAAAGTTGAGGACTAATAAAAAAAAGTGGAATGTAAGAACTACAACAGAAAGCAGAAAATAGAAAGATGAAGGAAGGAAAAGAGCGTTGGTAGACAAAATCAGCATACACAGAAAATGGGTAATCAAGGAAGAAGAAGCACAGAAAAGAAAAACAAGCTAGCAGCACCTAATTTTAAAAAGAAGTGGGGGGAGGAAAGAGGAAAGCAAAACAAGAAAGCAAACAAACAAAAACAACAAGAACAAAAAAACCCCAAACACACACACTAGTAAGCAGTCACACAATGCTAAGGAAAAACAGCTTTCCTTTGTGGGCCCTTGTGAAGCCTCTCAGTCTGCCTGTGTTCATCAATCAATGACCCTGCAGGCCTCTCTCTGCAGATTTTGAGGCGGGTTTTAGTGAGTAAACAAAGTTAATTTTTTTAAAGTAAGCTTTTTTATTATTTATTAATTTTTATTTTTGGAAAAATAAGGGACCCAAAAGAAGTTAGTACAAAAATAATGTCTATATTTTCCCTGTCCTATGGTATCAGCTGGATGTTAGATGTCCTGGTGGATCACTACTCTTAGAGGAGTTTGGAATCCAAACTAGGGACATCATATATTCAAGGAATTTCAAGAAATTCCTCCACTGAGCTACTTTTCTAATTGGGTCAGTTCAAAAGTTATTAACTTCAAAAAGTTATTCAGTCACTTTCCCCTGGGCAGGTTTTACTCTCCTAGGGCAGCAGAATTCAGCAGGCTGTATAAGCAGATTCCCCTTCCCCTCTTCTGATCAGGTTGAGTTCCCTTTTGAAAATCAAATGGGACTCTGATGACTGAGTACACCACCATACCGAAATCATTTTCAAGCCTCTTCTAGTGCACCCCCTCTTCTCAGGAGACCCCAAACAGGCTCTTGGAAACTTATTAAGCACTTTCCACTACCTGACTCCCTGGGGAGTTGATATTCTGAAAGTCCTCAGCGTGGAAATATTAAATTGGCTGACTCCGTCCTCTCTCAGGCCAAGCCTCTGTTTCCTAGGGCGGTTAGGTAAATCAGGCTTCCTCAGCAGATTTTCCTCTCCCCTCAGCCTGGTGCCACTGCAAGCCGGCTGGTGTGCTCCCCAAAGCTCAAAGGAGGTCCAGGCAACCAAATCCACAGAAAGGAAACCCCTTTCCACCTCTTGCCAGAACCGTCCCTCTCTCAGAGAATGCTCCCTCTCACTAGGTGGCCAGCAGGAGTCGGGCTCACCCTGGCCCCTTGCCCTGAGGGTGGGGCTTAGCCGTCCATGATTTCCAGACACGGGGCTAAAAGCTCGGTGTTTTATCTTGAGCAATCTATCTCCCTGCCCAGCTCCCTCCAGATCGATGCCCCAAAGGCTCCCGCTCCATGGGATCCCAGAGTAGCTCACCCGGGCAGGAGCCTGTCCCCAATCAGCCATCCTTTGTGAGAGAGATGGTAAATGCCCACTTAAACTGACGCCATCTTGCATCCTCCTAAGCCATGCTTTAATTGCAGGATTACAAAAGCAGCTAACATTGTTCAAGTTTTCTGTTTCCTTGTTGATCTTCTAGTTGTTCTCTCTAATAATATAAGTGGTGTGTTGAAGTCTCCGACTATTATTAGAGATGTCTCTTTCTCCCTTCAGTTTTGCCACAGTTTGCCTTATGTATTTTGAGGGACCCTGGTTAGGTGTGTTGGCATTTATGACTTTTTCTCCCTGGTGTATTGCCCCTTTCATTAATATATAATGGCCTTCGCTACCTCTTATAACATTTTTGCATTTAGAGTCTGTTTGGTCCAATATTAGTATAGATACCCCTGCTTTTTTGGCTACTCTTTGTGTGGAGTATATTTTTCCAGTAATACACTTTGAGCCAATTTGTATCCCTGGGTCTAAGGTGAGTCTCTTGTAGGCAGTATATGGATGGCTCATGTATTTTATCCATTCTGTCAGCAAATACCTTTTGATTGGGGAGTTTAATCCATTCACTTTAAACATTACTGGAATTGCATCATTTACTTCTACCATTTTATTCATTGACTTTCATATATCTTATCTATTTTTGTCTTTCTTTGTACTCTTGGTTATCCTTTCTTCTAGTCCTGCTTTTTACAATCTCCTCCAAGTCTCTCTGTACTTTCTTTTTTTTTATTTTATTTTTTTTTATTTTTTTTTTTATTATGGGTAAAAATCAAAATTCTCACAATACATACAAACATTTGTAAAATGATATATAAATATATATGCATATATGTGTATTTGCTTACAAAAATGTTACATATATATATATATACATATATTTTAAGAGGTGCTTAGATTACCTAAAATATTACACGGAACCCACTGGGATTCCCATGTTGCCCACCTCCCACACCTCCCACCACATCCCACACAAACATCTCCCACAGTGTGGCCCACCAACCTCAATGAACTTACACATCCTGGAGACTTGCCACCAACCATAGACAATATCCTTAATTTCTTTAGCCATCTCATTGAATTTTTTAAGGAGATTTGTTTGAAAAAATCTTCTTAATAATTGGTTGATTAGCTGTCTCAAGTCCTTTATGTCATCTGGAGGCTTATCTTTTTCCTTTAACAGGGCTATATCTTCCTGTTTCTTGTAAATTTTGTAAATTTTACATTGTGGATTGTAAATTTTTGTTAGTGTCTTGGCATCTGGCTTACTAGATGTATTTATTCTGGGTACAGTTTTTCTCTTCAGTTTAGGGCTTCTTGCCGTTTCTCTATGGCTGGTTGCATAGTAGGAGCCAAGACGATGTAGTTGGTGCTATAAGCTGTGGAGGCTCAAGCTGCCCTCATTGCCCCAAGAACCAATGAAGATTCTCCCAACTTTCTCTTTTGCCAGGGGTAGGGACAGAGCCACAGCTGTGTGGAATAATCAAACTCATGCAGGCCTAGACTCTACTTGCCCACAGAGACTGATCAAGCTTCATACCCCATTCTCCCCTTCCTGGAGAAGGGGTGGAGTTGCAGTTCTGGGGAGCAATCTACACAGTGCAGGTCCAAGATGACTACAGTTGCCCCAGCAGACTTCTGATTATTCTGTCTGTGCCAGCTAAATGTATCTGCAGTTATATGGATAGGCTGGTGCAGGGCCTGCCAGTTCTATCCTGCTAGAAGTGGTGCTGTAGCCTAGGCTAGGGCTGCAGGCCAATCTTTTTTTTTTTTTTTTTTTTCCATCTATGTATATATTTATAAAAATCTTTGTAATTGACCTTTCTATAATGCTCATCTTTTTATGTTATTAAATAACCTTTGTTTTTAATAATTTTATTGTTTATAAAGTGGTTTATTAAGATGTATCTAACACCAGTACTACTAGTTAACGTTTATTTTACTTTTTTTTTTTAAACACAGATGAATATATACATTTCTCAATTAAATGTAATGGATACATGTAAACTTTTGTTTTTTTGTTTTTTGTTTGTTTTTTTTTTTGTTTTTTTGTGTGTGTGAATCAAACAATATATTACACGATATATTTGGTTCATAGTAATGCATTCATACAGTATTTGTCCTTTTGTGTCTGGCTTGCTTCACTCAACATAATGTCCTCCAGATTCATCCATGTTGCCACATGCTTTATGACTTCATTTCTTCTTACAGCTGCATAATATTCCATCG
>JAKSZT010049563.1:227711-249888 GCA_026826555.1 Tolypeutes matacus | reverse complement strand
TTTTCTACAATCTCTTTGATTTCAACTGTATTGTCTTCCATATCACTAATTCTTTCCTCTGCCTGTTCAATTCTGCTGCCATGTGAGTCCAGCGTCTTTTTCATTTCTTGACTTGTGTCTTTGTTCGCCATCATATCCATTACGTTTTTAGGTGTGTTAGTTATTTTTTCAGTATGTTCTCCCAGTGTCTTCTTTATATCCTTAATCTCTTCCTTCAGTTCTTTAAGTTGGTCCATGATATTTGTTTGGATAGCTTTGATTAGTTGTTCGATGTACTGCATTGCTTCCTGGTTTTTATTTTGTGCACTGGACTGGTCCATGTTTTCCAGTTTTTCAGAGTCATTTGTATTTTTCTGTTGCCCTCTGGTCATCATATTATCTTGATGGGTTTGTTCAGTTGATTAGCTTTTCTCTATGCTCTAGAATTTTATTTAGCTGTTGGTTCTGCGTGTGAGTTAAGTTTTCTCTTTGGCAGTTTTTCTTCTTATTTTATTTCCTTACTTCTTTCTATGTTCCCTTGAAGGCAAAAGGTTAGGGCCAGAGGAATCAAAAGATGTAAGGAAGGCAGAAGGATAATAGAAATGTTGATAAAAGTTAGAAGAGGGACAAAATGAGACTCAATGAGATGAATATTTAACTTGTGTAGGCAGTGTAGAGTACTAGGAAAAAATATGGAGTTCCTATAATGGACTGGGAAAACAAATGGAGGAATATATATATATAGTGCTTTAGAAGGCTAGAATTATGAGGAGGTAGAGAAATAGTAGAGAAAGGTCTGAAAGGAAAAAGTTAATACTAATAAAAAATAAAAAAAAGAAAAAAAAGAAAAAAAAGAAAAAAGAAGAAGGAAACAAAGGGGGTCAATGATACCCCTAGGGTCCAAGTGGATCCTTCCTGCCTACTTGTGTTTATCAATGAATTTCCCCACAGGGTTCTATATGCAGGTCCTGAAGCAGCTTTTAGCTATTAAACTAAATTAAAAAGAATTTATTTTTCAATTGTTGAGGTGACCTCACTTTTTTTTTTTTAGCCAAATGCAGGACCCAAAATAATTCCTCTTCTAGACCAACCCCCTTACGGAAGGGACCCTAGCTGGGCCCGTGGAAATTAATCAAGCACGTCCCACTTTCCGGACTGCCCAGGTTAGCTGAAACTCTGATGTTAGTCAGTGAAGATTGCTAAAGACGGCGGATTCCGCCTCTTCTGGCGCCGAGCTCCAGCGTCACCGGGCTGCTCAGTAAATCAGTTTGAGTGCAGATTCGCGTCTGCTCTCAGCCTGGTGCTGCTTCAGGTCGGCTTATCTGCTCCCCAAAGCTATGGGGCGGTGCAGGCAGCCAGATCGATGTCTAAAAATATAAAATACCCTTCCCTGTCTTCCAACCGAACCCTCCCTTCTTTGGGAAGTGTCCCTTCCTCCTGGCTCCGCAGCGGCCCGGGTCTTATCCCTGGGTGGCTAGGGAGATCAGCTGCTTTGCCTGACCAAAATCCCCCCTCCGGTTCACCAGGTGCTGACTAGCTTGTTTGCTCTGCTCACACAAGGTCCAAGGGGCGCCAGGCAGCCAGCTCCCCAGAAAATAAAACTTTTTCGCCCCCGCCCGCGGCTCCAAATGGCCGTTTTATTTTTTATTTCCGTAACCGCGGGGCTCAGCCGCCTGTGCCAACCTCCACCGGCAGCCTCAAAACTCACGAATCTCCACCGTTCGGTCCACGCCGCCGATCCGCGCAGATAGATGTCCCAAGCTTCTCACTACACGCGTGCACAGCACAGACCCCCGGGCAGGACCCCGGGGTTGGGGAATCCGGATTGGGGAATCCGCCTTGCTCTGGGAGCTTGCAGTGTGCGCCCTCCTACACCAACGCCATCTTGCCCCCCCCTTGTACTTTCTTTTTCTTTGGTCTGTAAGGCTCCTTTTAATGCTTTCTACAAAAATGGATTCTTTTTTATGAACTTTCTTAGTTTTGCTTTTTTGTGTGTGAATATTTCAAACTCACCTTCATATTTGAAAGATAATTTTGCCAGATAGAGAATTCTCAGGGGCAAATTTTCTTTCAGTATCCTAATTAAATCATACCACTGTCTTCTCACCTCCATTGTTTCTGATGAGGTACACACACTGAGTCTTACTGGGTGCCCCTTGTATGTGATGGCTTGCTTCACCCTTGCTGCTCTCAGAATTCTCTCTTTATCTTTGACATTTGACATTCTGAGTTGTATGTTTTTTGGAGTATGTCTATTTGGATTTATTCTTATTGGAGTATGCTGTGTTTCTTGGACATATAAATTTATTTTTTTCATGAGAGTTGGGAAATTTTCAGTCATTATATCTTCAAATACTCTTTCTGCCCCTTTCCCTTTCTCTTCTCTGTCTGGAAATACCATGACACATATGTTGCTGTGCTTCATCTTATCATTCACCTGAGCCCCTGGTCAATTTTTTCCATTCTTTTCTCTCTTTTCATCTTCTTTCTCTTCAATTTCAGGATTTCTGTCCTCTCCATCTCTTATTCTTTCTTCTGTCCTTTTGATTCTGCTCTTGTATGCCTCTAATGTGTTTTTTTATTTAATTTTTAAAATATTTTTTTCTTAATGTGTTCTTGATTTCACCTATTGTGTCTTTCATTTCCATAAGCTCAGTTATTTTCCTACTCATGTTTTCAAATTCTTCTTTGAATTTGTGCTCAACCGGTGTCTACTTGATACCCTTTATCTCTTCAGCCATATTGTCTTTCAAGTGATTGATTTGATTCAGGAAATCTGAATGAAACTCATTGTTATTTATCTCAAATCCTGTTTCTTACCTGGGGTTTTGTTATACTCCTTTGCTTGGTCCCTTTCTTCCATTTTCTTAGTATGGCTTGTGTTTATTTTTGCTGATATCTAGGCACCCGATAATGATGGTGAGTTTACTCTGATGCTACATTTCTCTCTCTTGTGTAGGGATTAAATGGCAGCAGGCTGTCTGTTACTGCCATTCTTTGATTCGTGATTCAACCTATTCTAGGTATTAAGGATTATTAAACCTGTTAGATTCTCAAATCCAGGCCATGGACACAAAAATGTGTTGCAGACTTGCTTCCAAGGGCTTTCAGGAGGGAGGCAGTAAGGCCAGAAAAAGCTTCTCTTACTTATTTACTTTGAATTTCCTTACATGCACTTCATTGTTCTGCCATTATTTGGCACTCTTTGGCAGCCATTTCAGATCAAACTCTGAAACAGTGTGTTTGTTGCAACCCTTATTGCTATAACGTGACAGAGGGTCCTGAACTGAGGCTATTCAGAGCTTTGCAAATCATATTATTTCAGATAGTGTTCTTCAACATTTGCCAGAGCCCCCTCACTTTTTCAAGTAGGAAATAATTCCACGCCACTCTGAATCCTCAACAAACAATCCTGGGCAGTAGGAAGTGTGCTTTTGAGAAAGGATTCTCTTTAGTCCCCTTCCATCTCCCAGAATAAACAGTGGCATGACCCTAGCCATCCTGGAAAGGCTTGTGAGACACAGCAGGTCAAATTTGTTGGCCAAAACCTGAATAAGCCTTAGGTTGCTTACCTCTCTCACCCATTTCCTGGGGATGTGGATCCCAGAGCCCTGTCTGTACCAATGACCAAAGACCAGAAATTCTCAGCTAACTGCTCCAAGGATGGGGGGAAGAGCACCAGCAGCTGCAGCTGAAACTTCTACTCAATCTTTCCTTCATGATTCTTTTCCTGTGCCCCTTTCTCTACTGGGTAGTGTCCAGCCTTCCCCTGGTGTCCTAAACACTAGAATATTTTTTTTCTAGGCTCTTTTTGCCTGTCTTCTAGCTGTTTTTATCTCATTCTTGCAGTTCTGAAATTACTTCTCAAATTTGAATTTTTTCTTCTTTTTTAATGTAAGGTATGAAAGCTATAAACTTCCTTGATAGCATTGCCTTTGCTACCTTCCTTCCATTTCGGTATGTTGTATTTTGAGTTTCATTTACCTGAATACATTTCATAATTTCCCTTGTAATTTCTTCTTCAAGTCATGTATGTTTTTTTCCCACGAATCTGGGAATTTTCCATTTCATTCTCTGATACTGAGTACTAGCTTCATTCTCTTGTGTTCAGAGGAGATGTGGTTTGTGATTTCAACATTTTTTAATTTATTGAAAATTGGTGAATTAATGTATGAACTATCCCCAAGAATGACCTATATAGTCAAGCTGATTTAGAGTATTGCTCCAGTCTTTTATTTCGTTAGAGATTTTCTGTGTAAGTTTTCTATCCATTATTTTAATTTTTTAATTTTGAAAGAAGCTTTAGATTAAATAAATGTTACACTGAATATATAGGGGGATTCTCAAAACACCCTCGCCCCCAACACTTTTCTCCATTAACAACATGTTTCATTAGGTGTGGTATATTTTTTTGTTTGCGACTGATGAACACATATTGAAGCACTGCTACTAACCATGATCTACAGTTTACCGTACGGTTTACACTTAGTACTGCACAATTTTATAGGTTTTGACAAAATGTATAATGACTTGTATCTCTCATTGCAATGTCATGCAGGACAATTCCAATGTCCCCAAAATGCCTCATGTTACATTTATTCTTCCCTCTCCCTCACTTCAGAACCTCTGGTGGTCACTGCTTTTATATCAATGAAGTTCTTCCATTAATAGAATAATAATAAGTCTGCTTTAGTCAATTGTTGTATTCCCCACATATGTTTTTTCATTCCTCAATACTGAGTATTTTGAGAGGGTGCTGCCCATTCTGTTTCTGATTGAGAAGGGTCTTAGATCCCACTGGGCAGGTGTATAGGGCTGTCTTCCTTGCAGTTGTAGTTACTGTCTGTTTTTCAGGGTGGGAATTGTCCATCATCATCATTTTGTTTATTGTCCTGGGCAAGTCCAATGAACTGGAGAGTAGGTGTTGCAACTCTGCTGAGATTCTGGGCTCAACTGGCATATGGACAGACCAAAGATATAAGTCTCAGGGACTTATATTTAATGACTATAGGCTCAAATAAAAGGGGTAGAAAGGTCATGTGTAGAGAAATTATGAATGAGTCAAACTCTGTTATATTGAGGAGCATATTTTCCAAAGTAAAGCCCACTGACAGGGTGCCAAATTCCCAAGTTTGTTGGCCCTGCCTATAGTCTCTAGATGTCTCTAAAGCCCTCAGGAAACCCGTTTGAGGCACTGTTTACTGTGGCAGTCAATGAGATTCTCCTGACACATGCATAAGCATAACCTCTGCAATGACCTCATGATGTGCTTGCTTTGAAATTTCTTAGCCATAAAACTTATTTGTATTTAATATTTTCCACATTTGGTCAAGGAATTTTTCCAAATGCATCATTTGTTGACACTTGGTAATAATCTCTCAAAGCCAGGGAGGCTCATACCCATGAGTCATGTCCCACACCTGGGGGAAGGTAGTACATTTATATGTTTAGTTTGGATTAGAGAGAGGCTACATTTGAGCACAAGGAGGCTTTCTGGAGGCACTTTGTAGGCAATATATACTATTTCATTGTTTCATTTTTACAAGGAAAAGGTTCATAAATACAACCATCAATATTGAGGGCCTGTTGTAATGGTCTGTCCTCCTTCACTAGGCACTGCCCATATACTCAGCTTATTCTTGCTGCTGTAGTATAGAATGAATCAAGACTTCCCAGGATGGGAATATCAATATTTTTTCAATTACTGTGTGGTTCTCTACACACTGAGACAATACCCCATGATTACTTGAACATATTCATATGCCATAGAGGCATGCTTCATGTTCACCTTAATTAACATTGTATTAGAAGTACTTGCTTAAGCACTTAGGCAAGAAAAATATATAAAATACATCCAAATTGGAAAGGAAGAAGCAAAATTTCACTATTTATAGATAGCATGATCCTATAGAAAGCCTTGAAAATCTACAACAAATCTTCTAGAGCTGATAAATGAGTTCAGTATAGTGGCAGGATATAAGATCAACATGCAAAAATCAGTAGAATATCTGTACACTAATAATGAGCAATCTGAGTAGGAAGTCAAGAAAAAGGAATTCAATTTACAGTAGTAACTAAAAGAATCAAATGTGTAAGAATAAACTTAATGGGAAACGGATGTGGCTCAAGAGGTTCGGCGTCCGTCTACCATATGGAGAGACCGGGGTTCGATCCCCGGTACCTCCCAGTAAAAAAAAAAAAAAAAAAAAAAAAAAAAAACAGAATAAACTTAAGTAAAGATGTAAATGACTTGTGCAAAGAAAACTAACAACATTGTTAAGGGATGTGAAAGAGGACCTAAACAAATGGAAGAATATGCAATGTTCATGGATTGGAAAACTAAGCATCATTAAGATGTCTTTTCTACCCAAATTGATTTACAGATTTAGCATGACTCAAATAAAAATTACAAAAATATTTTTTACTCAATTGGAAAATTTATTTGGAAAGGCAAGGGGCCCTGAATAGCCAAAAACATATTGAAAAAGGAAAACTTAATTGGAGGAATCATGCTACCTGACTTTAAAGCATACTACCAAGTTACAGTGGTCAAAATTGCATGTTATTGGCAAATAGATAGACATGCTGAACAATGGAACAGAATTGAGGGCTCTGATATAGATCCTCACATATACAGTCAACTAATATTTGATAAGGTAAGCAACTCTACTCAACTGGGACAGAATGGCTGCTTCAAAAAAAGGTGGTTTGAGATCTTGATATCCATATCCAAAAGAAAGAGGATCATCATCTCCCACCCTATACAAAAATTAACTCAAGATGGATAAAAGACCTAAATACAAGAGCCAAGACCATAAAGCTCCTAGAAGATAATGTAAAGAAGCATCTATGATATCTTGCAGTAAGAAATGTTTTCATAATCTTTACAACAAAGTATGAGCAACAATAGAAAAAAGTAGATAAACGTTTACTAATCAAAATTAAAAAAAAAAATCGCATTTCAAAGTAGTTTAAGAAAGTGAAAAGGCAGCCTACTCCATGGGAGAAAATATTTGATTACCATCTGTATTAGTCAGCCAAAGGGGTGCTAATGTGAAATACCAAAAATGGGTTGGTCTTTATAAAGGGTATTTATTTGTGGTAGAAGTCCACAGATACCAGGCCATAAAGCGTTAAGTTTCTTCTCACTAAAGTTCATTGCACGTGTTGGAGCAAGATAGGTGCCAAAGTTTGCCAGGGTTCAGGCTTCTTGTGTTCCTCTCTTCGCGGGGCTGCATTTCTTCTCCAGGCTTAGCTATTCTGGTTCCTCCACAAGGTCAGCTGTAGACTATCAGGCAAACAGCTCACTTCTCTTCTTCTGGGGTCTTTTCTCCAACATCAAAACTGCTTCTCAAAAAACTGCTTCAACTCTGTTCTTGCCTTGCCTTTTATATTCGATTCCCCACCCACCAAAGGGGTGGGGCTCAATGCCCTACTGATGTGGCCCAGTCAACGCCCTAATCATAACTTAATCATGCCCAGATTAACAGATCAGTTTATAAGCATGATCCAATTATATTTTTGGAATTCATAATTACATCAAACTGCCCAACTGCAACACTCCACCCTCTGAATTCCAAAACTACATTACAATATTCAAAAAATCTTAAATCAGTAACAATTCAAGTACAAAATCATATCATAGGCAGTTTAAAAAATACAGTTCGTCTTGAGGTAAAGTCCCATCTGCTATAGACCTCTGAAACTTACAAAACCATTTAACTGCTTCCAATACACAAATGGAAAGACAAAGGATAAACATTTTCAATATCATAAGGAGAAATTAGGATATTAAATATGAGTCATGGATCCTCTACAGTTCAGTAAACTTGCAGGGAATCCTCCATTTGATTTCAAAGTCTGAGCGTCATTCTTAAGATGATGGTTTGAAAAACTGTCCAACATCACTAGCAATTAGGGAAATGAAAATCAAAACTACAATGAGGTATCATTTCACAACTTATATTGGCCACTATTAAAAAGTCAGAAAATTGTAAATGTTGGAGTGGATGTGGAGATATAGGAACATTTAATTCACTGTTAGTGGGAATGTAGAAGATACAGCCACTGTGGAGTACTGTTTGGCAGTTCCCAAGGAAGTTGAATATAGGTTTATACCAGAAGAACTGAGAGTAGAGACATGAACAGACATCTACACACCGATGTTCATATAGGCATTATTCATGACTGTCAAAAGTTGGAAACAACCCAGGTGTCCATCCACTGAGGAAAGGATAAACAAATTGTGGTGTATACACTCGAAAGAATATTATGCAGTGGTAAGAAGAAATGAAGTCGTGAAGCATATGACAACAGGGATGAACCTGGAGGACATTATATTAAGGGAAGCAAGCCAGACAAAAAAGGACAAATACTATATGATTATGCTAGTATGGATTAAATATATTGTGTAAACTCAGTTAATAATTAGAATACAGGTCACCAGAAAACAGAAGGAGAGTTGAGAATAGAAATCTGAGGGTTAATCTGTGCAGATCTGGTAAAAAAGGTTGTAAATCTTGGGAAATGATTAGAAATGGTGAAGGCACATCACAGTGTTTGTAACTAGCAGAGCCATTATTTAGGTATAACAGTGATTATTTTTAAAAGTCTTAGGAAAGCTAAAAAATGTAATATGGAACTGTTTAAGACAGTAAAACCTCATCTAAAACACAAATATGGGTGATAATTGAGTATATAAGACTTGTTTTAACAAACCCTAAACACAATTAACTAAAGAAAAGGAAACAGAATAGCAGCCATGTACGGCAGCGTAAGCATAGAGAGAGTGAGCTGATGAGTTTTGTTTGGTTAATTGGTTTTTGGTTTTTAGGACTACTATTACTATTACTTGAATTTAATGAAAATGCTCTAAAAATGATTGAAGAGATGAATGCACAAATAAGTGATTATACTGAATAAGACTGATTATAAACTTTGGATAGATTTATGCTTTATTTTAACATGTATCAATAAAATTGATTTGTTTTTAAAAAAAAATGGGCAAAAGACTTGAATAGACATTTCTCTAAATTTGATAAAGGAATGGCTAAAAAGCACATGGAAAGATGCTCAACATCACTAGCTATTGAAAATAAAATCAAAGCTACACTGAGACACTATTTCACACTCACTAGAATGGTTACTATTAATAAAACAGAAAATTAAAATGACTGAGAATTTCTGGTGAAATAGGAACATTCATTCTTTGCTGGTGGGAATGTAAAATGGTGTAGCTGCTGTGGAAAACAGTTTAGCAGTCCTCAGAAACTAAGTATGGGATTACCATATGATGTGGCAATCCTTCAATTAGGTATATACACAAAAAAATTGAAAGCAGGAACTCAGTTATTTACACACTGATGTTCTTATTATGCACAATTATCAAAAGTTAGAAGCAACCCAAGTGTCCATCAACCAATGAATGGGCAAACAAAATGTGGCATATACATACAATGAAATACTATTCAGCATTAAAAAGGAATGAAGTTCTGGCTCATGTGACAACATACATGAACTTTGAAGGCATTATTTTGAGTGAAAGAAGCCAGACACAAAAGGACAAATACTGTATGATCTCACTGATATGAAATAATTAGAAAAAGCAAACTCACAGAGTTAGAAACCAGAATATAGAATACAGGGGCTGTGTTGGGTATAGAGAATGGGGAGTTAATGCTTAATTTGCTCAGAATTTGTATTTGGGTTGATTGTAAAGTTTTGGAAATGGATGGTGGTGACAGTAGCACAACATTGTGAGTATAATTAGCACTGAATTATATATGTGAATGTGGTTAAAAGAGGATATTTTGGGTCATATATGTGCTACTGGAATAAAACTTAAAAGATAAAACATAGGACTGTACAATACAGTGAACCCTATGGTAAACAGTGGACTGCAGTTAATAGTACAATTAAAAACATTCTTTCATGAATTATAACAAATGTACCACACTCATACAAAATGTTAGTAATAGGGTGATATATGGGGGGGGGGGAACCCACCCTAATGGAAACTATGGATTATAGCTAAGAGTACAATGATAATATTTTTTCATCAGTTATAAGAAAGGTACCATGCTAATGCAGAGTTTTAATAAATAGGGGGTAAATGGGAATGCTATATTTTTTACATGATTTTTCTGTAACCTAAAATTTCTGTATTAAAATTTTTATTTAAATTATACTTAAATAATATGGCCCATAGTGTCAGGGTGATCCACTAAAAATTTTATGTGACATATTCCTTCTCTGCAAAATAAGGGGCCTAATCGAGATTTAGGGCTGAAACTAAATAAGAAAAATCATTTAAAAAATAATCCTTAAAAATGTGCTACCATCTCTTCTGAGAAGATGGCAGCGTAGAGACAGACAGGGCTCACCTCTTTTCTAAAAACAGCAAGAGGAAAGGCAGAAATTTCCTAAAAAAATAACTGTCCTAGAAGTTTGCAGACCAGGGAGTGTTGTCTACTATCCAGGAGGAAGCAGGACTGGAAGGTGGAGGAGCCAAAACAATAACTGTTTAAGTAACACAATATGTGCCCATCCCCCAACCTCGAGGCAAGTACTCTCAATATAGACCAGGTGGCTGCCACTGACACAGAGGAGAATGGAGACTTTTTCCTCCCTAGGGAAAGAGAGGGCATGGCTGAGGGTGAATACAGCTTTTGATTAGCGACTTTGTACCATGGGCCTGGCTCTGTATCAGGGCCCTAGCTGGCCCCGAGGGGGAATACCTACAGACATTTCAGCAGCAGGTGGAGGCTGGAGAAAATACACTCCCCTCAAATGCTGCAAATTGCCAAAGATTACCACCTGCTGGCAAGCCAAGAAAATGCACCCCAGAAATTCTGAAGTGAGGGAAACAGATGTAGATCAACTGGTTGAGCTCCTCCTCCCCATGTACAAGATCCCAGGTTTGATCCTGGGTGCCTCCTAAAAACAAGCAAATGGAAAAAAAAAAATAGTTCTCACTGGGGAGCAGATGTAGCTCAGTGGTTGAGTGCCTGCTTCCTTGGTTCAATCCTGGGTAGTTACTGAAAAAAAGAAGCTTTTTTGGCATCTTTACTCTCTCCCAAGGGCCCTTGGAAATTGATCTGTACCCCATTAGCCAGTCCCTATCCCTGTCCCTGTTTTCATCAGTTATACACAGGTAATTTAAAAGACTAGAATGATTTGAACAAAGAATCAAAGAAGAGCCATACACAAATCCAATCAACATCAAAATCCTAGGAAAGCGAAGAAAACTGATCATCAGAGTAAACGCACCATCATAATCAGATGCCTAGACTTCAGCAATATATTACAAGCCATATTGAGAAACAGGAAGATATGGCCCAGGCAAAGGAACAAATTAAAATGTCATATGAAGCACAGGATTTGAAGCAACTAATCAATGATGTTCAAAGAAATCTCCTAATGTAATTCAAGGAGTTACAGGAAAATATGGCTACAGATATAAAGGATACTAAGAAGATGCTGGGCACGCTTAAAGAAGAATTTGAAAGCTTGAACAGAAAAATAACAGAAATTATCGGAATGAAAGACACAATGGATGAGATTAAAAGTACATTACAGATATCCAAGATGGCAGAATAGGGAACAGCAGGATGTACTTTTCCTCCAGTAACTGTGGGAAGGATACAGAATAAGTGGAGCCAAGTGATAAAGAGGATTCCTAACACAAAACCAAACAAAAATGAAACCCTGGAAAGAGAAACTAACCAACAGAATAAGCCCATCAAGGAAAATAGATGCCCTAGACATCAGCAAAAAATTACAAGCCATACTAAAAAACAGGAAGTCATAGCCCAGTCTAATGAACAAACTAAAAAGCAGGAGGAGAAACACAATGTGGAACAACTAATAAAGGATGTCCAAATATCCTCAACACACTGAAATGAAAGAAGAGATAACGGATATCAAGAAAACACTAGGGAAATATACACAAGAAATTGTAAACATACGTAAAAAGATAACAGATCAGACTGTTCCAGGAAGATGGCATCAGAGTAGGCAGGCAGGGCTCAATTCTCTCACAAAACAATGGAAAAAGGGCCAAAAGCTGTTCAAGGGACCTGTTTTGGAAGTCAGCAGTCCAGGACAGTGCTATACAACTCCCAGGAGGGCAGAGGACAGAGACGAAGAACCCAAAACAAATAATGTGAGTTACCAAGCTCCTGCAGCAACCAGAAAGGGCTCCCATAACCCACACCCAAGATATATAGCCTGGATAAAACTCCTGGCTCACTGCAACTGACTGAGAGGGAAACACACATCTTCCTCCCTGTCAGATGCTATGAATGAAAAGGGAGTGGCAGTCTGGGAGGGGCTTTTCTTCAGCGAATTCAGCCAGCAAAGCCCGCTTTGAATCTTGGCTCTGGCCAGACAAAAACACACCAAAGCAGAGATTGAAAGAAACACCTCCTTGGAAAAGTGTGTTGATGGGCTTGAAATTGCAAGGAAAAAAATTGCTTTTAGGACTCTCTTAACCCGAAGTCCTGGGAGGAAATGTGCACCCCATTAGTGAGTTCCTGGCACAATTTTGATAACTTAAGCTGGGCAAATTTTTTAAAAGATTATTTATTTCTCCACCCTCCTCATTGTTTTGTGCTGTCTGCTCTCTGTGTATTCTTCTGTGTCTGCCTGTATTCTCTTTAGGCAGCATCAGGAACTGATCCTGGCACCTTGTGGAGTGGGAGAGAGGTACTCAATCTCTTGCACCACCTCAGCTCCCTGGTCAGCTGTATCTCTTATTGTCTCTCCCCTGTGTCTCTTTTAGTTGCATCATCTTTGCTGTGCCAGCTCTCTGCATAGGCCAGCACTCAGCACAGGCCAGCACTCCTGGGCAGGCCAGCTCTCCTGGGCAGGCCAGCTCTCATGCGTGGGCCAGCTTGCCTTTCACCAGAAGGCTCCAGGAATCTAACCCTGGGCCTCCCATATGGTAGATGGGAGCCCAACTGCTTGAGTCACATCCATTTCCCCATGGGCAATTTTAATAACTTAGAATAAGTTGAACCAAATATCAAAGAAGAGTTGTCAAAAAAAAAATATTCATGAAAGAGAAATTGGCCATCAGAGTAAATTCACCAACATATTCAGATGCCTAGACATAATAAAAAATTACAAGCCACACTAGGAAACAGGAAGAGATGGCCCAGCCAAAGGAACAAACCAAATATCCTGAAGAGATACAGGATTTAAGACAATTAATCAGTGATAATCACACAACTCTCCAAAGTCAATTCAAACAATTAAAAGAAAATACACCTAAAGAGATAAAGGATATTAAGAAGACAAAGGGTGAGCAAAAGAGCAATGTGAAAGCCTGCAAAGAAAAGTAACAGAACTTACAGGAATGAAAAGTATATACATAGAAGAACTGAAAGCAGTGGCACAAACAGACATCTGCACACCAATGTTCATAATGGCATTATTCATGATTGACAAAAGATGTAAACAACTCAGGAATCCATCAACTGACGAATGGATAAACAGATGGTGGTGTATACACAAAATGGAATATTATGCACCAGTAAGAATAAATGAAGTCATGAAGGATATAACAACATGGATGAACCTGGAGGACATTATGTTGAGTGAAGCAAGCCAGACACAAGTGGACAAATACTATATGATCGCCCTATCTGAACTAAATAAATTGTGTAAATCATGGAGTTAATAACTAGAATATTGGTCAACAGAAAATAGAATGATGTTAGAGAATGGGAAGCTGAACATTAACCCATGCAGGATTAGTAAAAGAAAGTTGTTTTTAATCTTGGGAAGTGAATAGAAAACATGAAGCACAACACAGTATTTGAAACTAGCAGTGTTATTATATAAGTATGACAGTGTTTGCAAAGATAAGTCTAAAGTCATGTATATTACTAGAAGGAAAGTTAAAAAATATAACATGGGACTGAACAGCACAGTTAAACCTGAAGTAAAATATGAATATGGGTGATATTGCATATATAAGACTGTTTTCACAAAATATAAATACAAATAAAATGAAGACATGAAAACAGAATAGCAGCTATGTACAGCAGTGGAAGCACAGCAAAACTGCTAGGTGATAAGGTTTTTTCGTTTGTTTGTTAATTATTATTATTATTGGATTAATGAAAATGCTCTAAAAATGACTGAAGTGATAAATGCACAACTATGTGATAATACCAAACACCATTAATTGCACACTTTGGATGGATTTATGCTTTATCAATACATATCAATAAAGTTGATTTGATCACAAAAGGTAACAGACCTTACAGTGATGAAATGCACAATGCAAAAAATGAAAAATATACTAGGAGTATGTGCAGTGCCTAGCAAAGGAGGACAAATATGCCAGGACCTTGATACTGATGCTTGTCCTTATGAATCTCATTCTTGTGAAATTGAAACTTAGCCTAGTATTTATAAATTGCCTAAGAGTTACATCCTGAAAGCCTCTTGTTGCTTAAATGTGGCCTCTCTCTAAGCCAAATTCAGCATATAAACTCAATACCTTCCCCCCAGTGTGGGACATGACTCCCAGGGATGAGCCTCTCTGGCACCAAGGGATTATTACCAAGTGCCAAGCAGCACCACATTTGGAAAAACACCTTGACCAAAAGGGGGCAATATTAAATACAAATGAGATTTTATAGCTAAGAGATTTCAAATTGAGTCGAGAGGTCATTCCAGAGGTTATGCTTATGCAAGTCTCAGGAGGGTCTCACTGACTGCCACAGCAAACAGTGCCTCAAGGAGGGGGGCTCCTGACATCTCTAGAGACATCAAGACACTATAGGCAGGGGAGACAACCCCAGGAATTTGGTACCTTGTCAGTGGGCCTCACCTTGGAATACATGATAACCTATCCCCTCAATGTATCGGAGTTAGACTCATTTATAATTTCTCTACACATGGCTCTTCTGCCCCTCTTATTTGAACCTATAATTAGCACTATACCCAATATACATGTGTCTCAGAGACATAAATCATCTGGACGTTCATATGCTGTTTGAGCCCTGACTCTCAGAAGAGTTGCAGCCAACACCTACTTTCCCATTCATTAGACTTTCCCAGGACAACTAACAAAAGGATGATGATGGACAAGGCCCATCCCCCCAAAAAAACAGAGAGTATCTACAACTCCAAGCAAGAGAGTTCCATCCATCTTCCCCATGTGATCTAAATCCCCTCTCAATCAGAAGCAGAGTGAGCATCACCATCCCCAAATCCTCAAGACCAAGGAATGAACAAATATAACGGGGGAATGCATCTATAGAGTAAAGTAGATTTATTATTTTACTAATGGAAGAACTTGTAATATTGATATAAAGGCAGTGGTCAACAGAAGTTCTGAGGGGAGGGAGAGGGAAGAACAGGTATAACATGAAGCATTTTGGGGACACTGGAATTGTTCTGCATGACACTGGAATGATGAATATAAAGCATTACACATTTTGACAAAACCTATAAGATGGTGCAGTGCAAAGTGTAAAGTAAACCATAAAGTAAACTATACACCATGGCTAGTAGCAATGCTTCAATCAGTGTTCATCAATTGTAACAAATGTATCACACTAATGAAAGATGTTGTTAATGGGGAAAAGTGCGGAAAGGAGAGGGGCTGGGGTATATGGAAATCCCCCTATATTTTTTACGTATCATTTATGTAATCTAAAGCTTCTTAAATAATAATAATAACAAAATATACTAGAAGCATATAACAGCAGATTTAACAGGCAGGGGAAAGAATTAATGACATCAAAGACAGGACATCTGAAATCTCACTGATAGTAGAGCAGATAGACAAAAACAATGGAAAAACTTCAGCAGGTACACAGGGTACTCAATGACAACATGAAACTCACAAAAATATGCACTATGGGCATCCCAGAGGGAGAAGAAAAGGGAAAAGGGGCAGTAGGAGTGTTTGAGGAAATAATGACCTAAAATTTCCCAGCTCTTATGAGGAACATGAACATACATGTCCAGGAAGGTCAGCGAACTCTAAGCACAATAAATCCTAGCAGACTTTCTCCAAGACACATACTTATAGGATTGTCAAAGCTCAAGAAAAAGATAGAATCCTTAAAGCAGCAAGAGAAAAGAGATCCATCACATACAAAGGAAGCACGATATGATTAAATGATGATTTTTCACCTGAAACCATGAAGATGAGAAGGAAGTGGGATGACTTAGCTAAGGTGCTGAATGAAAAAAAAAAAAAAAAAAAAAAAAAAAAAAAAAACCCGCCAGACAAGAATTCTGTATAGAGCAAAACTGTCATTCAAAGATGAGGGAGAATTCAAAATAGTCATAGATCAACAGAAATTGAGAGAATTTGTCAACAAGAGTCTTGCCCTTCAAGAAATACTGATGGGAGTTCTGCAGGTTGAAAGGAAAAAACAGGTGAGAGAGGGTTGAAGGAGAGTGTAGAAAGGAAGATTATTGGTAAGAGTAACTTAAAGGAAAAAAATAAAATATGACATATACAAGCCTAAAGAAAAAATGGCTAAAGTAAGTACTGCCTTTACAGTAATAACATACAATGTTAATGGATTAAACTCTCCTATCAAAACACAGACTGGCAGAATGTATAAGGAAATATGGCCCATCTATATGCTGTCTACAGAAAACTCACCTTAGACACAGGGACACAAGCATGTTGCAAGTGAAAGGTTGGAAAATGATTTTACATACAAACAGTAACCAAAAACGGCAGGAGAAGCTATACTAATATTGGGCAAAATATACTTTAAATGCAAAACTGTTGTGGCAGACAAAGAAAGACACTACATGTTAATAAAAGGGGTACTCTACCAATAAGAAAGAACAATCATAAATATTAATGCCCCTAACAAGTGAGCCCCAAAATACTTGAGGCAAATACTGGCAAAATTTAAGGGGAGAAAAAAAATGCCTCTACAGTCACAGTGGGGGACATCCATACACCATTATCACCATTAGACAGACTATCTTGAAAAAGGCTTAATAAAGAAACAGAGATCTTCCACTAGAGGAACTAGAACTAATGAGCTTATACAGAAAATTACCCTCCAAAACAGCAGTATATACATACTTTTCAAGTGCTCAAGGATCAATCTCCAGGATAGATCACATGCTAACTCACAAAAGAAGTCTCAATGAATATAGAAAGATTGAAATAACACAACGCACTTTCTCTGACCACAATGGAATGAAGCTGGAAATCAATAAAAGGATGAAGAACCAGAATAGGCACAAATATATGGAAGTTGAACAATCAGTGAGTCAAAGGGGGAACTGCCAGAGAAATCAGTAACTATCTCAAAGTGAATGATGATGAGAACACAATGCATCAAAATTTATGGGATGCAGCTATATTAGTTCTGAGACGGAAATTTATAGTCCTAAAACACTTACATTAAAAAAGAAGAAAAAGTTAAATCAAACACCTAACTGCATACCTTGGAGGAACTAGAAAAAGAACACAAACTAATCCCAAAGCAAGCAGAAGGAAAGAAAAAACAAAGATTAGAACAGAATTAAATAAAATTGAGAATTAACAACTTACAAAGATTTAACAAAACCAAAATCTGGTTTGAGAAGATTAATAATTTTGACAATCCCTTAGCTAGACTAGCATAGAAAAAAAGAGAGAAGATGCAAATAAATAAAATCAGAAATGAGAAGGGGATATCAACACTGACACGACAGAAATAAAGAATATCATAAGAGGATACTTTGAAAACTTACATGCCAACAAGATGGAAAATTTAGATGAAATGGATGAATTTCTAGAAACACACAGGTAACCTACATTGATGAAAGAAGAAATAGAAGAACAGACCAATCACAAATACTGAGATTGAATTTGTCATCAAAAAACTCTCAACCAAGAAAAGCCCAGGACCAGATACCTTCACAGGTGAATACTACCAATCATTCTGGAAATAACTAATTTCAATACTTCTCAAAGGAGGGAACATTACCTAACTCAAACTAATACCTAAGAACATCACCCTAATACCAAAGACACATAAAGGTACTACAAGAAAAGAAATCTAAAGACCAATATAATAAATTTAGATACAAAAAACCTCAACAAAATGCTTGCTGATAGAACCCAACACCTCAACTGAATTATGCACCATGAACAGGTGAGGTTTTTTTAACCAGATAAGCAAATCAATTACTGTACTACACCACATTAACAGATCAAAGGGAAAAATTCACATGATCACCTCTATTAAACACAACTGACAAAATAAAGCATTCTTTCTTAATAAGAACATTTCAAAAGATAGGGTTAGAAGGAAACTTCCTCAACATGATAAAGAGCATATATGAAAAACCCACAGCTAACATCATACTCAATTGTGAAAGGGTAATGGCTTTCCCTCTAAGACCTGGAACAAGACAAGGATGCTCACTATCACCACTCTTATTTAACATTATATTAGAAGTACTTGCTAGAGCATTTAGGCAAGAAGAAGAAATAAAAGGCATCCAAATTGGAAAGGAAGAAGTAAAACTTTCACTATTTGCAGAAGACATGATGCTATATAAAGAAAGTTCTGAAAAATGTACAACAAAGCTGCTAGAGCTGACAAACAAGTTCAATAAAGTAACAGAATATAAGATCAACGTACAAAAATCAGTAGCATTTCTGTACACCAATAATGAGCAATCTGGGAGGAAATCAAGAAAAAAATCCCATTTACAATAGCAACTAAAAGAATCAAATATCTAGAAATAAACTTAACTAGAAATGTAAAGGACTTGTACACAGAAAACTATACAACATTGCTATAAGAAATCAAAGACCCAAATAAATGGAATATACCATGTTCATGGATTAGAAGACTAAATATCATTAAGATGTCTATCTTTCCCAAATTGATTTACAAATTCAATGCAATCCAAATAAAATTTCCAACAGCATTTTTTAATGAACTGGAAAGGCCAATTATGAAATTTATTTGCAAGAGTAAGGGGCCCTGAATAATCAAAAATATGAGCTGATGCTTAAATTGTGCTGAAATTCTATTTAGATAGTGGTGATGGTGGCACATTATTTTGAATGTAGTTAACTCTGCTGAATTATGTTTGTAAATGTGGTTGCACATATTTGAAGTAGCTGATGCTGGATGGATGTGGGGTAAGAAAGTGACACAATCCGAAAATCCTCAAACGCAAAAATGAGGATGAGCAAACATAAGGGGGGATGCAACTACGGACAAAAGTAGATATTATTATTCTAGTAATTGAAGAACTTGCAACACTGATATAAAGACAGTGGACACCAGATGATTTGAGGGGAGGGAAAGGAAAGAATAGGTGTAACATGGGACATTTTTGAAACTCTGTAATTATTTTGCCTGATACTGCAAAATAACACGTCATTAGACAGTTTCTCAAAACCTATAAAAAAGTGCAGTGCAAAGTGTAAAACATAAACTATAGACCATGCTTAAGCTATGGAGGGGCCTTTGTCCCGGGTCTTGGACACACACCGGTCGCCCCTCCTTGCCCGTCGCTGGGCCCTCTGGGTATCAGCCGCCACTTCCCTTTCAGGACACTGCTAGTCAGTTAACAAATCAGAAGCCCTGGCCCTGGGAAGTCCAGGGACTGCGAAGTCATGTCCCGGGGTGAGGGTGGGGGTAGGCCGACTCACAAACCTCCTTATACTTTTAATGTAAATGTAAAACTAAAACTTTGAAAATAAAGTTTAAAAAAAAAGACGGCAAAAAAACAAGAAAAAATCAGATATAGCAAAGCTTCAATATTTGTTCATCAAGTGAAACACATGAGCCACACTAATGAAAGATGTTGTTCACTGGGAAAAGTGTGTTAGGGAGAGGGGGTAGGGTATATTGAGATTACCCTATATTTTTTGATGGAACATTTATGTCATCTAAAGCTCCTTTAAAAATAAAGAAAATAAGAGGGAGGGGGCCAAGATGGTGTTAGTGTAGGAGGGCACACACTGCAAGCTCCCAGAGGAAGGCGGATTGTGGACAGGGTCTTGCCCGGGGGTCTGTGCTCTGCACGCGTGGAGTGAGAAGCTTGGGACATCTATCTGCGCAGATCACCAGCGTGGACTTAACAGTAGAGAATCGTGAGTTTAAAGCCTGCCGGTGGTGGGTGGCACAGACAGCTGAGCCCCGTGGTTAGGGAGAAAAAAATAATAATAAAATGGCCACTTGGAGCCGCGAGCAGGGCAAGTTTTATTTTCTGGGGATCTGGCTGCCTGGCACCCCTTAGACTTTGTGTGAACAGAACAGCCAGAGCTAAGTGGCACCTGGTGAACGGGAGGGGGGATTCTGATCGGGGGACGGAGCTGATTGGCCTAGCTGCCCAGGGATAAGACCTGGGACACCACGGAGCCAGGAAGAAGGGACACTCCCCAAAAGAGGGAAGGTTCTGTTGGAGGACAGGGAAGGGTAACTTTTATTTTTATTTTTTGACACTGATCTGGCTGCCTGCACTGCCCCATAGCTTTGGGGAACAGATAAGCCGACCTGAAGCAGCATCAGGCTGAGAGCAGACTTGAAAATGCAGTCAAACTGATTTACATAGCAACCCGGTGACGCTGATGCTCGGCTCCAGAAGGGGCGGAATCGGCCGTCCTTAGCACTCCACACTGACTAACATCAGAGCTACAGCTACCCTGGGGAGTCCAGGAAGTGGGACGTGCTTGATTAATTTCCACGGGCCCAGCTAGGGTCCCTTCCGTAAGGGGGTTGGTCTAGAGGAGGAATGATTTTGAGTCCTGTATTTCGCTAAAAAAAATTTTTAAAAAATTAAAAAAAGTGAGAAAGTCACTTCAATAAATGAAAAATAAATTGTTTTTAATTTAGTTTAATAGCTAAAAGCTGCTTCAGAACCTGCATATAGAAACCTGGGGGGAAACTGATTGATAAACATAAGTAGGCAGAGAGGATCCACGTGGACCCTAGGGGAATCATTGACCCTCCTTAGCTCTGTTTGATTGCTTGCCTGTGTGGATCTTTGGTTTCTCTCTGTTTCTTTCTGGTCTCTTGCTATTATTTCCTCTTTCCACCCCCTTCCTTTTTCTTTCTATTTTTTTTTTCTTTTAATTAGGTGCTGCCAGCTTGTCGCTAATTTGCTGGGCTTCTTTATCAGTTATTTCCCACTCGTTGTATATATTGATTCTGTATTACAAACTATCGCTTATCCTTCCTGCATCTTTCTGCCTCCTGTTTTCTGTTGTGGCTCTTAGAGACAACATTTTTTCATAGGCCCACAACTTAAGGGTGTCAATTTCTATTCCATCTATTTTGTTTTCTTCTTTTTTTTAATTAGTATTAAATTTTTCCTTTCAGTCCTTTCTTTACTATTTCTCTCCCTCCACATAATTCTAGCCTTCTAAATCACTATATATATATTCCTCTATTTGTTTTCCCAGCCCATTGTAGGAACTCCATTTTTTCTGAGTACTCTACACTGCCTACACAAGTTAAATATTCATCTCATTAAGTCCCATTTTGCCCCTTTTCTAACTTTTATCAATATTACTATTATCCTTCTGCCTTCTTTACATCTTTTGATTCCTCTGGCCCTAACCTTTTGCCTTCAAGGGAACATAGAAAGAAGTAAGGAAATAAAATAAGAAGAAAAACTGCCAAAGAGAAAACTTAACTCACACGCAGAACCACCAGCTAAATAAAACTCTAGAGCATAGAGAAAAGCTAATCAACTGAACAAACCCATCAAGATAATATGATGACCAGAGGGCAACAAAAAAATACAAATGACTCTGAGAAACAGGAAAACATGGTCCAGTCCAATGAACAAAATAAAAACCAGGAAGCGATACAGAACATCGAACAACTAATCAAAGCTATCCAAACAAATAACATGGACCAACTTAAAGAAGGGAAAGAAGAGATTAAGGATATAAAGAAGACACTGGGAGAACATACTGAAGAAATACCAAACATGCCTAAAAAGGTAATGGATATGATGGTGAACAATGACACAAGCCAAGAAATGAAAAAGACGCTGGATTCACATAACAGCAGATTTGAACAGGCAGTGGAAAGAATTAGTGATATAGAAGACAATACAGCTAAAATCAAAGAGATAGAACAGATAGACAAAAAGGTAGAAAAAATCCAGCATGGACTCAGGGAATTAACTGATAATACAAAACGCACAAACATACGCATTATGGGCATCCCAGAAGGAGAAGAGAAGG
>JAKSZT010049563.1:154533-227311 GCA_026826555.1 Tolypeutes matacus | reverse complement strand
ACATACGCATTATGGGCATCCCAGAAGGAGAAGAGAAGGGAAAGGGAACAGAAGGAGTGTTGAAGGAAGTTATGGCTGAAAACTTCCCAACTCTATTGAGAGAGATGGATGTGCAGATCCAGGAAGCACAGCGCACCCCAAATAGTATAAATCCCAACAGGCCAACTCCAAGACATATACTTGTCAAAATGTCCAATGCTCAAGACAAAGAGAAAATACTCAAGGCAGCAAGAGAAAAGAGAACCATCACATACAAGGGAAGCACAATAAGATTAAATGCTGATTTCTCAGCTGAAACCATGGAGGAAAGAAGACAGTGGTATGACATAGTCAAAATATTAAAAGAAAAAAACTTCCAGCCGCGAATTCTCTATCCACCAAAACTGGCATTCAAAAATTATGGAGAGTTCAAAATATTCACAGAAAAACAGAAATTAAGAGAGTATGTCAAGAAGAAACCAGCACTTCAAGAAATACTAAAGGAATCTCTACAAGTTGAAAGGAAAAAACAAGGGGAAGAGAGTTGGAGGATAGTTTAAAAACAACTGAAAAGACAAAAAGAGAAACAAAACAACATATGACATACATTAACGTGCGGTCGGGTGCGTCCTGTCTGGTTGGGGTAGGAGATGCCTAGGCTCCTACGGGGGCTCGCAGGCGTGGAGGGCACACGGCGGAAAAACCGACGAGGTAAACACGCAGGTGTAATTTATTAAGGGAAGTACAGATGCTTATATAGGGTTGTGGGCGGGAAAGGAAGGCGGGGCTGGCCGTGATAGGCCGGGAGCAGTTTCTACGCCTTCTAAGGTGTGGCCTTGGCTGTGCAGCTCTCCCTAGCTGTGTGGGGAGGGGGGAGGGTGAGTGTGGGCAGGGTTCTTCTGGTTATCAGCAAGCAGATGTTGGTTGCCTGGGCGAGGCTGAGGGCGGTGCGCCCGTTCCATGGCTGAGGGCAGTACTCCCGTTCCAGCCGCCCTACACCTGAGCGGTGGGCTGCGCATATCCCCCACTGGGCACGGCTATGCCTGCTGGCCAGACTTCAGCCTGCCTTACCTCATTAACGCAAAGAAAAAATGGCTGAAGTAAAAAGTTCGTTACGAGTAATAACATTGAATGTTAATGGATTAAATTCACCAATCAAAAGACACAGATTGGCAGAATGGATAAGAAAATATGATCCATCTATATGCTGTCTACAAGAAACCCACCTTCGACACAGGGATTCAAGAAGGCTGAAAGTGAATGGATGGAAAACCATTTTACAAGCTAGCAATAGCCAAAAAAGGGCAGGAATAGCTATTCTAATATCAGAGAAAATAGATTTTAAATGCAAAACTATTGTAAGAGACAAAAATGGACACTACATATTAGTAAAAGGAGTAATCTCTCAAGAAGAGAGAACAATCATCAACATTTACGCACCTAATCGAGGTGCCTCGAAATACGTGCGGCAAATTCTGGAAAAACTAAGAGGAGAAATAAAGGCCTCTACAATTATAGCAGGGGACTTCAACACACCACTATCATCATTAGACAGAACATCTAAACAGAGAATCAATAAAGAAACTAAGGCACTCAACAATACATTAGAAGACCTGGACTTAATAGACATATACAGAACACTACACCCAAATACAGTGGGATGTACATTCTTCTCGACTGCACATGGAACATACTCCAAAAGAGACCACATGCTAGGCCACAGAACAACTCTCAATGAATTCAGAAAGATTGAGATTATACAAAGTAAATTCTCTGACCACAACGGAATGATATATGCACTCCAAAGTTCATAGCGACATTGTTCACCATTGCCAAAAGTTGGAATCAGCCCCCGTGCCCATGAACATATGAATGGATAAGAAAAATGTGGTACGTACATACAGTGGAATATTACTCAGCTGTAGAAAGGAATAAAGTGCTAACACTTGGAACAATGTGGATGAATCCTGAAGACCTTATGTTGAGTGAAGCAAGCCAGGCACTGAAGGATGAACAGTATATGACCTCACTGATCTGAACTGAGGAAAGTGAGCAGTCTCTGAGATCCATTGTTTGAAAGATAGGTTAACAAGGGAGAGTAAGAGAAGAGCAGGCTTTGAGCCATCACCCATATGGACATAATCTATGGTAAAGGGACAGAGTGTGGTTGCATGTTGTGGGATGGGGCAGATGGGTGGTGGTGGTCCTGGGTTTGGTGGTGCAGCGCTGGCGGGTGGGTGGATTAGGAAGGGCAGGTTCAAATTCCCAGGGCATGTAACTGTGAATCTTGACATTGCATGGGTTGGGATAGGGTGGTGTCATGTGCCCTGGGGGGCTGGGGGGAAGGGAACAGTCAAGATCTAATAGGGTGTTTCATGGTCATGGGAAAGGTTTTTCATTACCTTACAGTAATGGACACAGGACATGGTAAATATCATCAAAATTATTAAACTGTATCATCTAAATTGTAAACTATACTGTAAATCATTGACAATGCTTACTTGCTATATTTTGCTATCTGTATAAGAGTTATAACAATGTTAACATCCAAAAAAGAAAAGGGGGGGAGTTAATATGGGGTGGGGAAGGGGTGGTGGTTTGCTATCTGGGAGTCTCCGGTACTCTGTGTGTGACTTTGCTGTGACCTAAAACTTCTTTGAAAACTAAATGAAAATTTGGGTGACAATGGAGATTGAGAGGGGGAAGGTATCATGGCACACTGGACATCCGATAACACAATGATACCAGGAAAAAAAAAGAATAAAAAAAAATATATATATATTTTAAAGGCATTTCTTTTGCTTTTTTCCCCATTTTTTTGAATGTCCCAATCCGCTAATTATATTCTGTGGGTTTTTTTGTTGTTGTTTTTTTTGTTGTTGTTGTTGTTTTTCCCTGAGTTTCCTTTTGTTTGCCTCTTGCATGTAAGCTTATCATTGTTGTTTGTTTTTCCTATTAAGTATATTTGATTATTTTATGGACTACATGTTCATGGAGGATTTGGATCACAGAAGAGTTACAATGGGTACTGCAGGGGATTATTGGTAGGGGGTGTCTGGGAGGGGGGTTTCATGGGAATTAGTTCATCCGAATATACATGAAAGATATACAAAATCGTCCAAAAGATCAAAAGATGGGGCATGGTCACGATGGGTGGACAATCACAAAATAAATGAGGGAATCTGAATTCCTAACCTGGAGAGCTCTGCCACAGTCTCTAAGGGAGCAGCAATAGTCTTCAGAGTGCAGGGACAGTGTCTGTCAAAAGAGGATGACCCACTGATGAGATCTTATTATTGATGACTACCCTTGTGAGTCTTTGCTCTTGTAACAGACTTAGTTTGCTGTTGTGAGGTACCTAAGGGTTGCCACCTGAGAGCCTCCTTGTTGCTCAAATGTGGCCTCTCTCTAAGCCAAACTCAGCATATGATTGCATTACCTTCCCCCCAACGTGGGACATGACTCCCGGGGATGAGCCTCCCTGGCAACGAGGGATTAATACCAAGTGCCAACTGGCAACACAACTGGAAAAAGACCTTGAATAAAAGGGGGAAAAGGTAAAGACAAATGAGTTCAAGTGGCTAAGAGACTTCAAAGAGAGTCGGGAGGTCATCCCAGAGGTAACTCTTATGCACACCTCAGTAGGAGCTCATAGAACATCTAAGTGCCTATCACCCTACATAGAAGGGCTCCTGAGAGCTCTGGAGACACCCAGTTCCTATATAAGGGGAGATAGCCCCAGAGACCGACGCCTTATCAGTGGGCTCTATTTTGGAATCTGTGCTCCTGACAGTGACAGAGTTAGACTCAAAAAAGTCCTCCCTCCACATGATCCATCAGTCCCTTCTATTCAAACCTATATGTGACGCTGGAGTTTGTAGGTGTACTTCCAGAGACTGGAGCCAATGGCCTGCCTATGTGCCAGCTGTTTCTGGAATCTCGATGGAGCTGCAACTCCTACTCTACAGCTCAATGGATTCACCCAAGTCACCTGGTGAGAAGACGATGATGGATAACGGCCATCCCAGGGAAGGGAGAGAGCCTGCAGCTGAAGGCAGGATAATCCCATCCACCGTATCCATGGGATATAAGCCCACTCTCACTTGGAGGTGGAGTGGATATCACCATTCCTGTCCCCTCAGGATTGGGGGAAGAGCTATGGACTAGAGTAGACTTAATTGTATTCTGTTGTAGACATATTGTGATTCAAGCGATGGAAGAAATTATAAGTGAGGTGGAGCTGGTGGCCACGGGACGCTTTCGGGGCAGGGAGGGGAAGGGCAGTTGAAATACAGGGGCTTTTTCAGGACATGGGGGTTGTCCTGAGTGGTGTTACGGTGACGGATGTAGGCCCTTTTACATAAGCATATACCATGCAGAGATGTGTGGGAGAGAGTGTGGTCTACGATGTGAACTGTGGTCTATGCTTGGTGGCGAGGCCCCAGGCTGTGTATATCCATTGTGGGTGATGTGCCACACCAATGAAGGAAATTTCTAAGGTTTGTTGTGGGAGGTGTGGGATGTGGGGAACGTGGGAATCCCTGTAATTTCTGTGTAATATTTAGGCAATCTAAGCACCTTTAAAAAAAAAAAAAAATATATATATATATATATATATATATATAACATTTATGTAAACAAATGCACATATATGCTCATATATTTATATATCATTTTACAAATATTGGTATGTATTGTGAAAATTTTTATTTTTACCCACAATAAAATAAAATAAAAAAGAATTGCCAGAAAATTATATTGCCAAGAGTTTCAGGAGAATTTAAGTGAAACATACTTTTTTTTCATTGGCATGTCCATAAGCAGAATGTGGTAATAAACATGAATTTATTTTGGTCACTTAATTATAGAATATTGGGATTCCCTGGATTTATTCTCAACAGAATGATATTTATTATATGTTTACTGTTCCATGGAAAACATAAAGAGTACTAAACTTTTGGTTTAAGTCATTTCATTTCTCAATGATTTTATTTAAAATAACTGATGTTATAAATACCTACTGATTTATTTAAATAAAAATATGGACATGAAAAAAAAAAAAAAAAAACCTGTAAGTGACCTAGACATTTTGGTATATGCTGTCAAGGGGGCAAATATGTTTTCTTGTTCCTGTCATTTTCTAAAAAATTACATTTATATGATATTGATAATTTTCTACACCTATTTTTATAATGGATCAAATTCTAACAGATGACTGTGTTTTGGGAATATTTCATTGATCTGTTCACAAAATATGTACCACAACTATATCATAGGGACATTGCCTGAAGTTCTGGAATTTTTAGAAACCATTGCTGCCATCCAGATACTATGGAGACTGTAGGTAAATGGCTTCCAGTGACTGCAAAAGCATGGAATAGATGTGGAAGGCTGCAGGAAGACCCTTCATCCAGTCTGGGCAGGGAAATATTAGAAGTGGGAACTGAAAGAAGAAAAAGGTGATACCATCTGTGGAGCCCCCTCTCTGTGCTCATCACTGAGTGAAAAGCTGGTGAGGAACAAAAGAGGTCTCTGGCCTCACAGGGCTTCAAGCATACAGAGAAAGTGACGACTATGCAAACTATGCAAATCTATTAGGATTTACAAGTCTGTACATTGCTTGAAAGAGAAGTGTAGGGTGCACTGTGGGCATGTACCCAGTGTATCCTGACCTGACCTGTACTCGGAGTGAATGTTTTCTTCATAGAACATCATATACAAAAGACTTTACTTTTAAAATTGCCAATATTGTCCGTCTTCAGAGGAACCCTAGATAGATATCTGTGCTTACTTGTCACATAGTTCACGGTAAAGGAGGTAGGTGTCAACCCTGTGTCTACCTGACCCATGATGCTACACCATGGGCAAAATCTGCAGCCTATATTTTGGAGTGGCAACCAGTGACTATTTCATAAGCTAGTCCAGGTTTGTTGTGGTTTGAAATATGTTTACAAGTTCATTGACCAATCTGCTCTGAGACTGCCCTGCTACCGAGAAGCCCTGGTGACATAGATTGTCAAGGCAAAGCCAGCTTCAACCCACAGACACATGAGTGAAGTCAACCCACGTGATTCAAACTCCCAACTGTAGAAACAACCCCAGACATAGAGTTCTCTCTGCTCAAGCCCCAGAGAGTATAAAGCAGAAATGGCCATCCCTGTTGTTCCCTGATGAATTCCTAATCCCCATGAAACATGAGCAAACTAATACTGTTTTCTATAATTATTTAATAAACTAGGGTTTCAGCTTTGTTCTTCCTCACCTTGAAGAGATGGGGGGCCAAGATCATTTTCCCTCATAATTTATTTTCAAAAAATTAAAAATGATGTACAGTTCTAGGACTGTTTTTAAAACAAAACATTTACTCTGAAATGACACACATGTCCATACAAAACACATGAGTCTAGATAGTAGTAGTTGGACCTTGCAATATAGAGAACACATGTACTCTGAAAATTCTGTGATGGCCCATAGCCCTGGTTATCTCATGATACCCATGTGGCTTCAGGGTTCTGTCACTCTGTGCAGAGTTTCAAAGTTGGCAGCAGGTAGAAAAGCTCTCAGCTTCATTCCTACAGTTCATAGACATGGGAAATCTCAATTGCTGCTTGATAGGTATGCTCAAAGTAACCTGCTAAATTAACTCACTCCCCCTCCACATGGGCTAGTTAACGTTTCACAAATTATCATCTTTTTTCAGTTTCCCCTCTCCAACTGTCATGCAGCATTTTAGATGTATTTTACACTTTTCTGTTATTCCTTAATTTGTATTTCTGGTTCTTCTATCAACCTGGTTACCTTAAAATGAGAATCTCCATTTAGAAAAATTTAGTATTTCTTATTAATCCTTCAGCCCTCACTCCTGTCCCCACTATGTATTCACTGGGGAAAATATTACAAAGTCTATTTTGATGCTGGATTTTACTCATCAAAGATGTAGTAAATTACTGATTTCAGAAACCTGGAGAGAATCGGGACTGGTGGAAATGGGAAAGGAAGCGTTTCACAAAATGATGGGCTTTTAACATGCCTTTCTTCAATTCACCCTGAAATGTATATTTAACTCAGTATAATTGGGGGCCTGTTGCTTCCATTCATATAATCAATTTTCCAAAACAAATGGTAAGAATTTTATTTTCCCCACCCAAACTGATTTATAGATTCAATGAAATAACAATCAAAATTCCAAAAGCCTACTTTAGAAAATTAGAAAAGGCAATTTTTGGGATTGTAGGAACATGGCCAATGGGTTAGGCAGATAAGGCTAACTAAAACAACAAAGAAAAAGCCAGAGGCTGCCGTGGGGACCTGCTTTGGGGCACAGCAAACCAGGACACTGTTTACCAACTCCCAGAAGAGGAAGGGTCAGAGACATGAAGAAGCCAAACCAAGTAATTTTGAGTTATTAAACCTCCAGGCTGCAGGAAAAGGCTCCACTCCCCCACCCCGAAGATAAGTGAGGATAAAACTCCTAGTGAATTGTATCTGAGAAAAGAGCAGAGTCTACCTCCATGGGAAGGTGCTCTGAGTCATCTAGGAGGGTACTGGACAGAGACGGAAGCCAGGAATAATCACTGGTGGCCTACCTTGGTGGCTGGAAGGGGCACACATACCCAGCCCTCAGGGTGGACAGATTAGGTGGAGCCCTTGGCCCCATGCTCCAAACGGGAGTGTGACACAGATTCCCTGCAAAGGAGAGGCATCTGGAAGGGAGGAGAGTGATTTCTTTGTGGTGCATTTAGCCAGCTCAGCCCCCCTTGAATATCAGAAGGGACCCCAACTCAGCAGGGAGATTGGAAGGGGATCTCATCAGGCAGGTGATCACACCTAGCCACCTAGGTGAAGAGAGGAATTACATCAGAGAGGAGGCAGAGACAGTCCGAGATCAGCACCACTCCAGGTGACTGCAGGGTATCTAACCTGCCTGAGGGAAAAGGGTGGATAGCCTTTTGAAAGGCTAATTAACCCAAAGAGGCAGAATAGCTCAGTGGAAGAATTCCTGCCTAGCATACACCAGGCTCCTGGTACAATTCTTGGCTCTTGAGAAGCCATCCACCAGGTTATCAGTTTTCCAGCTGCAACTTTATGACAGGGTACATATAGACATTTTCTCTGTATTAACTTTTCTTGAATCTATTAGCTTTAAAAAAAAAAAAAAAAAAAAAGTGTTCCTTTTCTTTCACTTCTCATATTTTACTCACTAAAACCCAGTTCAAAACCTGCAGAGGGCAGGCTGCAAGGTGAGTGATTGAGGAACACCAGCAGCCTGAGACGATCCTTAGGGGTCTAAGAGAGAAGACAGTTTTTCCATGTTTACTTTTTGCTTCTCTCTCCTTTTTTAAAGGAGTTGCTCCTGTCTTGTTTCTTGCTTGTTTGCTATTCCCTTCCTTTGTTTCTCTGCTTGTTGCTTTTACTTTTCTTTTCTTTTGGTTACTGATTTATTCTACCTATGCTATTTCTTTTCTCTACTTCATTGTTTTATCTTTGTTTTCTTTATTTTCTTTCTTTTCACCTCTTTTATTTGGTTTCCAGTTTTTCCTGTTTGTATTTCTCCCTTGCTCCTTTTTTGTCTGTTTACTCTTTTTTTTTTTTTTACCTTTTTTCTCTATCTTTTCTCTTTTCTTTTCCTCTCTTCTCACCATCCCAGCCTTTTAACTGATTTTATATATTTTCTATATTGTTTCTTATTTCATTATTTCTATCCCACTTTCCAAATCTTATTCCTCTGTGCTTCTTACTTATGTTAAATTTACAGTTTCCTAGGTCTTATGTGGTTGCTCTCCTACCTTTTATTATTATTATTACAATTATTCTTTTTCTCTTCCTATCTCTTTCCTTTTGTCTGGCCCTAATTTTATTACTTTCAAAGGAACATAGATCTCTCTCACAAAAAATGCCTGAGTGGGGGCAAGATCCTGCCCAAGTGAACTGTTGTCAGAACCCGCAGAGCAGGAGGTTTCAGGGCATCGATCTGGAGGGAGCTAGACAAAGAGGTGACTTCCTTATGGTGCTGCTGACATGTTTCTTGGATACTGTATTTCCTCTGCCTTGATTTTCCCTTTTCTGTGTATACCGATTTTGTCTACCAGTGCCACCTATTTTCCTTCCTTCATCTTTCTATATTCTGTTTCTGTTGTTTTTCTTACATTCCAACTTTCTGTTTACTCCTCAATTCTTCTGGATTTTATTTCTATCTATTCTATGCTGTTTTCTTTCATTAACTTTTTTCTTTTTTGTCTTTTCTCTTTCCCTCTCTCCTCATCACTCTGGCCTTTCAGTTCATTCTATATATTTTTCTCTATTTGGTTTCCCAGTTCATTATTGGTACACTACATTTTTATTCCAATTACTCTACACTGCTTACATGAGTTAAATATTCATTTTCCAAGGTCTTATATGGTTCCTCTTCTAATAATAATAATTATTATTACTACCTTTTTCTTTTCTTTATTCTTTTGCTTTCTCTACCTTAATTTTTTCCTTACAGGAACATTGACAACAGCAAGGAAATAGAATAAGATGAACAAATTGTCAAAGAGAAAACACACACACAAAAACAACAACTAAATAAAACCCTAGAGTAAAGAGAGAAGCATCAACTGAATAAACCCATCAAGAAAAAAGATGACCAGACAGCAACAAAAAATTACAAACAGTACTAAGAAGCAGGAAGACATGGCCCATTTCAATGAACAAACTAAGAACGAGGAAGAGATGCAGAACATTGAACAACTAATCAAAGCTGTCCAAACAAATATGGACCAACTTAATGAAGTGAAGAAAAAGATTAAGGATATTAAGACGGCACCAGGAGAACATTCTGAGGAAACTGTAAACATATATAAAAAGACAGATAAGATGATGAATGGCACAATCCAAGAAATCAAAAAGACACTGGAAGCATGTAACAGTTTATTTGAAAAGGCAGAGGAAAGAATCAGCAGTGTGGAATACAGTACATCTGAAATCAAGCAGATAGTAGAACAGATAGATAAAAAGATAGGAAAAAAAACAGCAGAGACATAGAGATTTGAATGACAACACAAAATGCAGAAATACATGCATTATAGGCATCCCAGAGGGAGAAGAGAAAGGAAAGGGGACAGAAGGAGTGTTGGAGGAAATAACGGCTGAAAATTTCCCAACCCTATTGAGGGAAATGTATGTACAGGTCCAGGAAGCCCAGCATACCCCAAACAGTATAAAATCCAAGAGGCCTGCTCCAAGACATATTCTTGTCATCCTGTCCAAGGCTCAGGACAATGAGAAGATACTGAAAGCATCAAGAGAAAAGAGAACCATCACATACAAGGAAGCGCAATAAGATTAAGTTCTGATTTCTCATCTGAAACCATGGAGGTATGAAGGCAGTGGAATGACACAGTTAAGGTACTAAAAGAAAAAAACTTCCAGCAAAGAATTCTCTATCCAGCAAAACTGGAATCTGAAAATGAAGGAGAGTTCAAAATATTCACAGATAAACAGAAATTAAGAGAGTATGCCAATAAGAAACCTGCCCTTCAAGAAATACCAAAGGGAGTTCTGCAGGTTGAAAAGAAAAAACAGGAGAGAGTTGGAAGAGAGTGTAAAAACAACTAAAAAGACAAAGAGAAAAATAAAAACAACATATAACATACATAAACCCAAAGAAAATATGGCTAATGTAAGTAATTCCTTGAGATAATAACATTGAACTTTACTGGATTAAACTCACCAGTCAAGAAATACAGATTGGCAGAATGGATAAAGGAATATGACCCATCTGTATGTTGTCTACAAGAAACCCACCTTAGACCCAGGGAGTCAGGAGAATGAAAGTGAATGGCTAGAAAACAATCCTATAAACAAATAACCAAAAAGGGCAGGAGTAGCTATACTAATATCAGACAAAATAGACTTTAAATACAAAACTATTGTAAAAGACAAACACAGGCACTATACATTAGTAAAAGGGATAATCTTTCAAGAAGAAAGAACAATCAGAAACATTTAGGCACCTAACTGGGACACTTCAAAATACATGAGGCAGACACTGGAAAGACTAAGTGGAGAAATAGATGCCTCTACAATTATACCAGGGGACTTTAATACACCAAGATCACCATTAAATTCAACACCATGACAGAGAATCAATAAAACAAAGACTTGAATAATACATTAGAGGAACTGGATCTAACAGACACATGCAGAACACTACACACAATTACAGCAGAATATACATTCTTCTCGAGTGCACCTGGATCATACTCCAAGATAGACCACATGCTAGGCCACAGAAAAATTCTCAGTGAATTCTGAAAGACTAAAATTATACAAAGTAATTTCTCTGACCACAACAGAATGAAGCTGTAAACCAGTAAGGGCCAGAGAACCAGATTAGGCACAAAAAGATGGAAGTTAAACAATACACTCTTGGACAAACACTGGGTCAAGGAGGAAATCTCAATAAGAAATCAGTAACTACCTTGAAATGAAAGAAAATGACAACAAAATATATCAAAACCTATGGTATGCAGAAAAAGTTGTACTAGCAGGGAAATTCATAGCCATAAATGCATATATTTAAAAAAGAAGAAAGAGTTGAAATTGAAGAAGTGCACACCTGGAAAAATTAGAAAAACAATAAACTAACCCTAAAGGAAATAGAAAGAAGGAAATAAACATTAGAGCAGAGCTAAATGAAATAGAAAATAAGAAAGAAGTTTATGGCCACGTGTTGGAGCAAGATGGCTGCCGACATCTGTGAGGGTTCAGGCTTCTTGGGTTCTTCTCTTCCTGGGGCCCCACTTCTCTCCAGGCTCAGCTCCTGTGTTTCCTCCACAAGGTCAGCCATAGACTATGAGGCTCCCTAGGCTTTGCCCCTCTCCACAAGGTGAGCTGTAGACTATCAGGCGAATGGTTCGTCTCTATCCCAGGGCCTTCTCTCCTTCCTCATGACCAAGCTCCTCCATCTGCTCGCCTCCCCAGGCTCCAGCATCAAAACTCCAAAATCAAAACTACTCCACCTCTGTCCTTTGCCATGTCTTTTTATCTTTGAGACCCCACCTACCAAGGAATGGAGCTCAAGGCCCTACTGACGTGGCCCAGTCAATGCCATAATCATAACTTAATCATGCCCAGATTAACAGATCAGTTTACAAGCAAAATCTAATATCTATTTTTGGAATTCATAACTATATCAAACTGCCAAACTGCTACACTCCACCCTCTGAATTCCAAAAATACATTACAGTATTCAGAAAAACCTTAAATCAGTAACAATGCACATATACAAAATCATATCATAATCAGTTTAAAGAAATATAGTTTTTCTTGGGGCAAAGTCCTGTCTGCTACAGACCTATGAAATGTACAAAACCATTTAACTGCCTCTAGTACACAAATGGACATACAAAGGATAAATATTCTCATTATCACAAGGAGAAATTGGGAGGGAAATATGAGTCAGGTCCTCTACAGTTCAGTAAACCTGCAGGACATACTTCATTAGATCAAAGTCTGAGAGTCATTCTTAAGATGATCGTTTCTTCTCTTTGGGGCCTCAAGGGGACCCACCCTTTCCACAGGCTTGCCCAACGGTCATTTTCTTGGTTCTACCCTCATCAAGCATCTGGGTGTCGACCAAGCTCCAGACCTCACCGTCCATGAGTATTGGAGTGATTGCCACACCTTACCCATTCTTTGGGTTTGAGCCCTAGCCACCCCCAGTACAGTGAGATCAAGACAACATTCCCCCTAACCTCTGGCATACAGCTTAACCATCTCAGAGCAATGAGTTGACCACTTGGCCTTCCCTAACCTTTGGTTTTCCCTGACCTTTGGGAGGGGGAGGGAGGAATAGAATAGATGGAACAGAGGTTATTTAGTGGGCAATGGAAGTGTTCTACATGATCTTGCAATGATGGACACAGGCCATATTAAATATCATCAAAATTTATAACAGTGTATGGTCTAAAATGTAAACCTTAATGTAAACCATTGACCATGGTTAGTAGCTACATTTAAGTAGTTGTATATCAGTTGTAACAAAGGTACCACCCACATATAAAAAGGTATTAATACAGGAAGGGGGAAAAGGGGGAGGATTTCGGTATATGGAAGTCCCCTGTATTCTGTACCTGACTTTCTATGAGCTAAAATTCTTTGAAAACAAAATGAAAAAAGTAGAACACTGTGGAATAAATGGAAGAAAATGTCACTCTACATACAGGACAACAAATATTACAGGGAAAAAAGGCAAAATTTCACAAAAAAAATTTTTTAAGATTTTTCATTATTTTTTACTATCACAAATTTTTTATTTTAGTTTAGTTTTAGTTCTTTTAAATTTTTATGTATTTTATTTCTTATATTTAAACTTATCATTATACTTTCATTTTCCTATTAACTGTATTTGGCTATTTTATTGGATCCATTTTTTTTTTTTTAATTTATTGAAGTTTATCACTCATACATAAGCATGCATAAACAGTAAGTGTATAACAATAGCTGTGAACTTACAAAAAAAACATACATAACATCATACAAGGCACACATACCTCACCCTACCACCAATACTTTGCATTGTTGTTAAACATTTTTGACTGATGATTAAAGAGTATCCTCAAAATTTTACTACTAACCAAAGTATTTTCCCCCAACTCACCCTATTATTATTATTATATAATTTATTCATGAACATACATAAACAGTAAGTGTACAGTAAAATTTGTGAACTTACAAAGCAAACATACATAACATCATACAGGGATCCCATACATCAACCTTCCACCTACACCTTGCATTGTGGTGAGACATTTGTTACAAATTGTGAAAGAATATTGTCAAAATCTTACTACTAAAGACTAAAAAAAAAGGAAAAAAAGAAAAAAAAAATCTTACTACTATTATAGTCTTACCTTATATTTGGTGTATTTTCCCCCAACCCACCCCATTATTATTTGTTAAATATATTTTTATGACAGAAGTACCCTTACAAAACAATCATGCACAAGTGCAGAATTCCCATACAACACCCCTCTATCAACCCACCATACTGTGGTGGAACATTTGTTACACATTATGAGATAATAACATCTGATTATTACCAGGTCCACAGTGTAAATCTGGCACACATTTTCCATACTCCCCATTATCAACACAGCACATCTTTGGCATAGATGCAAGAATATTACACTATTACTAATAACCACAGTCCATAGGTCACTCACTCCAGTTGTACTTTTCCCATGCTTCTCCACATGCCCACCACCCTGCAATAAGGATGTACATCTGTTCTAGCTCTCAAAGGACACTCTTGCATCTGTACCATCAACCACAATTCTCATCCACTTCTGGGTTTACTGAAATATTCAGTCCCTAGATTATTCTCTAGCTTTCTGTCAATTGGCATTTATGTCCCTAGACTACCACTTTCAGCCACATCCCCATTTACAAACCAGCTGTTACTCATTATAATGTGTCACCATCAACTCGGTACATTTCCACACTTTTAGAGTAAACCTAATTAAAACTTCTACATAAATATCAGTAGTCCACCTCAGTCATCCTCTTATCTCCTTTAAAAATCCACCACCTACCACCAGGTCTTGAAGATATTTTCCTACATTTTCTTCTAGAATCTTTATGGTTCTTGCTTTTATATTTAGGTTTTTGATTCTTTTTGAGTTACTTTTTGTATAAGGTGTGAGAGAGGGGTCCTCTTTCTTTCTTTTGCTATGTATATCCAGTTTTTTCTGCACCATTTGTTGAATGCTTTGTTCTGCCTGAGCTGGGTGCATTTGACAGGCTAGTCAAAAATCACTTGACCATAGATGTGAGGGTCGTTTTTTAACCATCAATTCAGTTCCATTGGACTATGTGTCTGTCCTTATGCCAGTACCATGCTCTTTTTACCACTGTAGCTAGGTAATACTACTTAAAGTCCAGAAATGAGAGACCTCCAACTTTGCTTTTCCTTTTTAAGATGTTTCTGGCTATTCAGGACCCCTTAGCCTTCCAAATAAATTTAATAATCATGTTTTCCATTTATCTGGTGGAATTTTTATCGGGATTGCATTGAATCTGTACATCACTTTGAGTAGAATTGACATCTTGATGATATTTAGTCTTCCACACCATGAGATGGAATGTTCTTCCAATTATTTAGGGCTTTCTAAAATTTCTTTTAACAATGAGTTGTAGTTTTCTGAATACAAAAATATTGGGTTTTATCTGTCATATTTTATTTTCCCCACTCTTTTGACACTTTTAGTTACTTTTATTGATATAATCTTCATTTCTAGACTACTCTCTTCCGGGCTCTCTCTCCTGTGTTTTCTTTTCACGCTGTACTACATCCTTTAGTATTTCCTACAAAGTTGGTCCCTTGGTTACAAACGGTCTCAGTTTCTGTTTATCTGTGAATATTCTAAACTCGCCCTCACTTTTGAAAGACAATCTTGCCAGATACAAGATTCTTGGCTGTAAGTATTTCTCTTGCAGTACCTTAAATATATCATACCACTGTCTTCTTGTCTCCGTGGTTTCTGGTGAGAACCAGGTCTTGATCTTATTTGGTATTTCTTATATGTTATGCATTCTTTTCTTTTGCTGCTCTCAGAATTCTGAATTTGACATTCTGATTAGGATGTGTCTTGAAGTTTGTCTATTTGGATTTTTTCAGAAGGGAGTATGTCGTGCTTCTTAGACATGGATATCTATGTTCTTCAATAGGGTTGGGAAATTTTCTACTATTATTTCTTCAAATATTCCTTCTGCCCCTTTTCCCTTCTCTTCTCCTTCTGGGACACCCATGACATGTATGTTTGCATGTATCTTGCTATCATTTTGTTCCATGAGACCCTGTTCAATTTTTTCTGTTCTTTTCTTCATCTGTTCTTTTGTATGTTTGCTTTCAGAGGCCATTTGTTTAAGCTCACCAATCCTTTCTTCTGCCTCCTCAAATCTCCTATTATATGATTCCAGTATATTTTTAATTTCATTTATTGTTCCGTTCATTCCCATAAGATCTGCAATTTTTCAATGTATGCTTTCAAATTCTTCTGTGTGCTCATCCAATGTCTTTTTTTTTTTATTATTATTATTTCAATTTAAATTTTTTTGTATTTTATTGGTTATTTTAAAAATTATTATTTTATTTTCTTATTAATATTTTTTAATTAATTAATTTATTTTTTTATTATGGGTAAAAATCAAAATTCTCACAATACATACAAACATTTGTAAAATGATATATAAATATATATGCATATATGTGTATTTGCTTACAAAAATGTTACATATATATATATATACATATATTTTAAGAGGTGCTTAGATTACCTAAAATATTACACGGAACCCACTGGGATTCCCATGTTGCCCACCTCCCACACCTCCCACCACATCCCACACAAACATCTCCCACAGTGTGGCCCACCAACCTCAATGAACTTACACATCCTGGAGACTTGCCACCAACCATAGACAATATCCTTAATTTCTTTAGCCATCTCATTGAATTTTTTAAGGAGATTTGTTTGAAAAAATCTTCTTAATAATTGGTTGATTAGCTGTCTCAAGTCCTTTATGTCATCTGGAGGCTTATCTTTTTCCTTTAACAGGGCTATATCTTCCTGTTTCTTGTAAATTTTGTAAATTTTACATTGTGGATTGTAAATTTTTGTTAGTGTCTTGGCATCTGGCTTACTAGATGTATTTATTCTGGGTACAGTTTTTCTCTTCAGTTTAGGGCTTCTTGCCGTTTCTCTATGGCTGGTTGCATAGTAGGAGCCAAGACGATGTAGTTGGTGCTATAAGCTGTGGAGGCTCAAGCTGCCCTCATTGCCCCAAGAACCAATGAAGATTCTCCCAACTTTCTCTTTTGCCAGGGGTAGGGACAGAGCCACAGCTGTGTGGAATAATCAAACTCATGCAGGCCTAGACTCTACTTGCCCACAGAGACTGATCAAGCTTCATACCCCATTCTCCCCTTCCTGGAGAAGGGGTGGAGTTGCAGTTCTGGGGAGCAATCTACACAGTGCAGGTCCAAGATGACTACAGTTGCCCCAGCAGACTTCTGATTATTCTGTCTGTGCCAGCTAAATGTATCTGCAGTTATATGGATAGGCTGGTGCAGGGCCTGCCAGTTCTATCCTGCTAGAAGTGGTGCTGTAGCCTAGGCTAGGGCTGCAGGCCAATCTTTTTTTTTTTTTTTTTTTTCCATCTATGTATATATTTATAAAAATCTTTGTAATTGACCTTTCTATAATGCTCATCTTTTTATGTTATTAAATAACCTTTGTTTTTAATAATTTTATTGTTTATAAAGTGGTTTATTAAGATGTATCTAACACCAGTACTACTAGTTAACGTTTATTTTACTTTTTTTTTTTAAACACAGATGAATATATACATTTCTCAATTAAATGTAATGGATACATGTAAACTTTTGTTTTTTTGTTTTTTGTTTGTTTTTTTTTTTGTTTTTTTGTGTGTGTGAATCAAACAATATATTACACGATATATTTGGTTCATAGTAATGCATTCATACAGTATTTGTCCTTTTGTGTCTGGCTTGCTTCACTCAACATAATGTCCTCCAGATTCATCCATGTTGCCACATGCTTTATGACTTCATTTCTTCTTACAGCTGCATAATATTCCATCGTGTGAATAGACCACAGTTTGTTTATCCATTCATCTGTTGATGGACACCTGGGTTGTTTCCAACTTTTGGCAATGATGAATAATGTGGCTATGAACATTGGTGTGCAGATGTCTGTTCGTGTCACTGCTCTCAGTTCTTCTGGGTATATACCCAGTAGTGGTATTGCAGGGTCACATGGCAAGTCTATAGTCAACTTCTTTAGGAACTGCCAAACATGCAGGCCAATCTTGGTGAAAGAAACCAGTCTCTACCGTCACTGTGATTTTTAGTCAGCCCGGCTTCCCCTCATGCTAGGGGTGGAGTCAAAATGTCAGCTACTATCCTCCTTCTGACTTGGATAGGCTCAAACTTGAGCTGTTCTTAGGGTTATACTTTATCCAGCCGAATTTACTATCAGTAGCTGAGATTGGTGGCCAACCGTCTCTTTCTCCCATTTTTAGGAAATGGAACTTCCAATTCCTGCCACAGAAAAGCTCTTGGGGTGGCCTGCACTGCCAAAGTAGGATGATCACTGGCCTTCGCAGCATGGCCTATAGTTTCCCAGAGAGGCTGACACAACTCACACAGCTTCCTCCCTGCCCGAGATGGGTCTGGGGCTTAGGCTAGAGTGGCAATCTGATCTAGATGGAAAGAAGCCAGTCCCTACCAGCACTGTGATTTTCAATCAGCACCACTTCCCCTCAAGTCAGGCGTGGAGTTAAGATGGCAGCTACTGGCCTCTTTCTGACTTGGACAGGTTCAAACTTTGGTTGTTAAGATTTTACTTTAGCCCGCTGAATTTACTAATCAGTAGCTGAAGTTGGTGCCCAATTGTCTCTTCCTCCCCCATTTTTGGGAAGTGGAACTTCCAATTCCAGCTGTAGAACAGCTCTCAAGGTGGCTTTTGCCTCCAGTGGAGTATGGGCACCGGCCTCCATGGCAAGGAGTGCTCTAGTTATGAATCTTCTCTGCAGATGGGCAGTCTCCTCCTCCTATTCTTTCAAGATGTTCCAGAGCTTCATTTGTGAAGAAGCTTTGGATCACAGAAGAGTTACAACTAGGGAAGGGGAGGATCATTGGTGTGGGATGTCAGTGATGGGTGATAAATGGTAGGAAGTTCACCGGAACATACATATAAGGTATATAAATGTATTCAAATGGTCATGGTTGGGACATTATCACAGTAGGTGGAGATTCACATAATAACTGAGTTAATATTGAATTACCATCCTGGAGAGCTGTGCCATGTTCTCTAATGGAGCAGCAACAGTCCCCCACATGCAAGGGCAATGACTTGCAAAGGAGGATGGTCCACTAATGGGTTCTTGATATTGATAACTATACTTGTGAGCCTTTGCTCTTGAAATTGAAACTTAGCCCAGTGTTGTGGCGTGCCTAAGAGTTGCCTCATGAGGGCCTCTTTGTTGCTCAAATGTGGCCTTTCTATAGGCCAAAGTCAGCATATAAATGCAATACCATCCCTGCAGTGTGGGACATGTCTCCCAGGGATAAGTCTCCCTGACACCAAGGGATTACTACCAAGCAACAACTAGCACTGCAACTGGAAAAAAGACCTCAAAAAAAGGGGGGGAAAAGTAAAGACAAATGAGTTTATATGGCTATGAGACTTCAAAGTGAGTCAGGAGGTCAACCCAAAGGTAACACTTATACATATCTCAACAGGATTTCACAGACTGCCAAAGTGGATAATACCCCAAATTGTGGGGCCCCTGAGGGCTCTGGAGAAGCCCGTGTCCTATTCTTAAGGCAGATAGCGCCAGAGTTTGGTGCCTTGCCAGGGGGGCCTACTTTGGAATTTGTACTCCTGAGAGTGACAGAGTTGGACTCAGTTATGGCTTCCTTACACACGGCTAATCTGTCCCTTCTATTTAAACCAATATTTGTTGCTGGAGTTTGTAGGTATACATCCAAGAAACTGGAATCTTTGGGCTGCCCATGTGCCACCTGGGCCCTGAACCTCAGCAGAATTGCAAAACCTACTCTCCAGTTCATTGAGCTCACCCAGGACAACTAACAAGGAGGTGAGGATTGACAACCACCATACCAAGAAAGTGCAAGCAAGAGAATCTTATCCATTGTCTATATGGGATTGAAGCCCCCTCTCAATTAGAGGTGGAGTGTACATCACCACCTCAAAATCCTCAGGATTGAGGAATGAACTATGGACTATAGTGAACTTACAGACACAAAAGGACAAATACCGTATGACTGCGTTACCATGAACCAAATATATTATGAAACATATTGTTTGATTAAAAAAAAATTATATGTATCCAGTTTTTAATTGAGAAACGTATGTATTTACACAAACGATGGGATATTATGCAGCTGTGAGAAGATATGAAGTTGAAAAGCATATTACAGAACAGCTGAATTTGAAGAGAAAAAAGAACAGAGGGAGAAAAAATTGAAAAAAATTGAGCAGGGGCTCAGGGTCTTGACAACACAAAAAGCAACAATATACATGTCACAGGAGTTCCAGATGGAGAAAAGAAGGGAAAAGGGGCAAAAAGTATTTGAGGAAATAATAGCTGAAAATTTCCCAACTCACACAAAAGAAATGAACCTACATGTTCAAGAAGCCCACCTTACCCCAATCAGAATAAATCTGAATAGACATACTCCAAGAAACATACTACTCAGAATGTCAAATGTCAAAGATAAAGAGAAAATTCTGAGAGCAGTAAGGGAAAAACAAACCATCACTTACAAGGGACAACAAGTAAGACTTATTGCAGATTTCTCATCAGAAACCATGGAAGCAAGGAGACAGTGGTATGATACAGTTAGGAGACTGAAAGAGAAAAACTGCCAGCTGAGAATTCTGCATTCATAAAACACCCATATGGACATGTTCTATGATAAAGTGATAGAGTATAGTTGCATACTGAGGGACAGGACAGGTGGGTAATGGTATTACTGGGTTTGGTAGTGCAGGGTTAACAGGTGGGTAGATTAGGAAGGGCAAGTCAGAATATCCAGGGCATGTAACTATGAATCTTGTCATCCCGTGAGTCAAGACAGGGGAGTGTCATATGCCCCAGGGGGATGGGGAGGAAGGAACAGAAAAGATCAAACGGAGTATTTAGTGATCATGGGAAATGTTTTTCATTACCTTACAGTAATGGACACAGGACATGGTAAATACCATCAAAAATTATTAAACTGTACCATCTAAATTGTAAAATATACTGTAGACCATTGACAATGTTTAGTAGCTATGTTTCACTACAGTTATAACAATGCTACCATCCACACACAGACACACACAAAAAAGGTTTTAATATGGGGTGGGGAAGGGGGGGGGGATGTTGGGTATGGGGGAGTCACTAGTATTCCGTGTGTGACTTTGCTGTGACCTAAAACTTCTTTGAAAATTAAATGGAAATTTGGGAGACACTGGGGAATGAGAGGGGGAAGCTGTCATGGTACACACTGGACATCCAATAATGCAGTGATAAAAGGAAAAAAAATAATTAAATAATAATAATTTTTGTTTTTTCCCCATTTTTTTGAATGTCCCAATCCGTTATTTATATTTTCAGGTTTTTTTTTTTTTCTGAGTTTCCTTGTATTTTATCTCTTGCATTTAAGCTTATCATTATTTTTTCATTTTCCAATTAATTGTACTTGGTTATTATATGGGTTTCATGTTCAAGGAAGGTTTAAATCACAGAAGGGTTAAAATGGGGGCTACAGAGGATCACTGGTGGGGGGTGTCTGGGATGGGGGATTCATGGGAATAAGTTCATCTGAATATACATGAAAGATATATAAAATTGTTCAAATGATCAAGGGATGGGACATGGTCATGGTGGGTAGACAATCACTCAATAAATGAGGGAATACTGAATTCCCAGCCTGGAGAGCTCTGCCACATTCTCCAAGGGAGCAGCAACAGTCCCCTGAGTGCAGGGGCAGTGTCTGGCAAAAGAGGATGGCCCACTGATGGGGTCTTGTTATTGATGACTAGCCTTATGAGTCTTTGCTCTTGTAATTGAAACTTGGCCTATTGTTATGGGGTGCCTAAGGGTTGCCACCTGAGAGCTTCCTTGAAGCTCAAATGTGGCCTCTCTCTAAGCCAAACTCAGCATATGAATGCATTACCTTCCCCCCAACGTGGGACATGACTCCTGGGGATGAGCCTCCCTGGCAACGAGGGATTAATACCAAGCGCCGACTGGCCAACATGACTGGAAAAAGACCTTGAATAAAGGGAGGAAAGGTAAAGACAAATGAGTTCATGGCTAAGAGACTTCAAAGAGAGTCGGGAAGTCATCCCAGAGGTAACGCTAACGCACACCCTCAGTAGGATCTCATAGAACACCAAGGTGGGTATCATCCCACACAGAGGGGCTCCTGAGGGTTCTGGAGACACCCAGGTCCTATATAATGGGGGGATAGCCCCAGAGATTTACACCTTAACAGTGGGCTCTACTTTGGAATCCGTGCTCCTGACAGTGACAGAGTTAGACTCAAATAAGTCCTCCCTCCACATGATCCATCAGTCCCTTCTATTCAAACCTATATGTGACGCTGGAGTTTGTAGGTGTACTTCCAGAGACTGGAGCCAATGGCCTGCCTATGTGACAGCTGTTTCTGGAATCTCGGTGGAGCTGCAACTCCTACTCTACAGATCATTGGACTCACCCAAGTCACCTGGTAAGAAGACGATGATGGATAACGGCCATCCCAAGGAAGGGAGAGAGCCTACAGCTGAAGGCAGGATAATCCCATCCACTGTATCCATGGGATATAAGCCCACTCTCACTTGGAGGTGGAGTGGACATCACCATTCCAGTCCCCTCAGGATTGGAGGAAGAGCTATGGACTAGAGTAGACTTAACGGTATTCTGTTGTAGACATATTGTGATTCAAGCGATGGAAGAAATTATAAGTGAGGTGGAGCCAGTGGCCACGAGATGCTTTCGGGGCAGGGAGGGGAAGGGCAGTTGTAATACAGGGGCTTTTTCAGGACTTGGGGTTTGCCCTGAGTGACGCTATGGCAACAGATATAGGCCATTTTACATAAGTACATACCATGCAGAACTGTGTGGGAGAGAGTGTGGTCTACGATGTGAACTGTGGTCTATGCTTAGTGCCAAAGCCCCAGGATGTGTATATCCATTGCAGGTGATGTGCCACACTAATGAAAGATGTTTATGTGGATGTTATGGGAGGTGTGGGAGGTGAGGAACATGGCAATTTCTATGGTTTTTCTGTGGCATTTGTATAATCTAAGCATCTTTTAAAATATATATAAAAAAATAACATTTATGTAAGCAAATGCACATATATGCATATATATTTACATATCATTTTACAAACATTGGTTTATATTGTGAATAAATTGATTTTCACCCACAATAAAAAAACAACCAAATTATTGAGCTCATTTAATAAAATGTCTGAAAATGGGGAAAAAAAAAAGAAAATTGTCCTTTAAATACGAAGGTGAGTATAAAATATTCACAAACAAACAGAAACTAGGAGAGTTTGTAATAAAGAAACCATCTTGCAGGAAATATTAAAGAAAGCCTGAGCCTGAAAGAAAAAGACAGGAGAGAGGCCTGGAGGGGAGTACAGAAGAAAGAAGAGCAGAAAGGATAACCAAAAGAGTAAAAAGACAGAACAAAATATATGACAAATGAAAACCAAAGAATAAAATGGTGAAAATAAATAATGCATTTACAGTAATATCAATGAATGTGAATGGATAAAACTCACCAATCAAAAGATATAGGCTGACAGAATGTATATAAAACAACATGAGCACTCCATATGCTGCTTATAAGAGACCCACATTAGACCCAGGGATGCAAACCGGCAGAAAGTGAAAGGCTAGAAAAAGATACTCCATGCAAATAGTAACCAAAAAGGAGCAGGGCTAGCTATACTATTATCAGACAAAAGAGACTTTAAATGCAAAAAAATTTAAGAGACAGAGAAAGCCATCTAATATTAATAAAAGGAACAATCCTCCAGGAAGATATAACAGACATAAATATCTACGCACCTAACCACGGTGCCTCAAAATACGTGAGACAAACTCTGGCAAAACTGAAGGGAGAAATAGACATCTCTATAATAATCATTGGAGACTTCAACATACCACTCACATCGTTAGAACAACTAGACAGAAGATCAACAAGGAAACAGAGAACTTAAACAATATGATAAACGAGTTAGATCTAAAAGACATACATAGAATGCTGCATCCTAACTCAGCGGGTTATACATTCTTCTCACATGCCCATGGATCCTTCTCCAGGATAGACCACATATTAGGGCACAATGCAGCTCTCGGTAAATATAAAATAACTGAAATTACACAAAGCACCTTCTCAGATCATAAGGGAATGAAACTGGAAATCAATAACAAACAGGAAAAAGATAAATTCAAAAATGTGTAGAGGCTAAACAACTCACTCCTAAATAATCAGTGGGTCAAAGAAGAAATTGCAAGTGAAATCAGTAAATGTATTGAGAAAAATGAAAGCGAGAACACAACTTAGTCACTGCTGAAAGGAATGCAGAATGGTACAGCCACTGTGGAGGACTGTTTGGCAGTTCATAAAGAAGTTGAATATAGATTTGCCACGTGACCCTGTAATACCACTATTGGGTATATACCCAGAAGAACTGAGAGCAGTGACACGAATGGACATCTGCACACCTATGTTCATAGCAGTGTTATTCACGGTTACCAAAAGCTGGAAACAACCCAGGTGTCTATCAACTGATAAATGGATAAACAAACTTTGGAATATTTACATGATGGAATATTATGCAGCTATAAGAATAAATGAAGTCAAAAAGCATATGACAACATGGACAAACCTGGACGACAGTATGCTGAGTGAAGCAAGCCAGACACAAAAGGACAAATACAGGAAGACTGCATTACTATTAACTAAATATATTGTGTAAAATAGTGTATGATTCCATCTATATAAAATGTAAATAAAAATCAATTTATATAGGAAAGATAAGAGTATTTGTGCAAAATAGCCAGAAATGGGAGCTGTGGACAGCAGGGGTGATGGATTTTCTTATTTGTTTTTTTTGTTTGTTTGTTTATTATTATTGAAATAATGAAAATGCATGCTCTAACAATGACTGAGGTGATGAATGCATAACTATGTGATTGTGCCAAATAGCACTGATTGTGCACTTTGGATGAACTGATTACTTTGTTGATATGTATCAATAAAATCGATTTTTTTTTTTTAAAAAGTCAAACACCACTTAAAAATGGGAAAATATGTGAATACACATTTACCAAAGAAGAAACGTTCATCACTAGGGAAATATAAATTAAAATCTGCCATGAGTTATCATATACACATACTAGAATGGCTAAAATCAAGAGATAATACCATCTGTAAAGATGTGGAAAAACTGGAGCCCTCATACATTTCTGATGAGAACACAAAATGGTGCTGACACTTTGAGAAACAGTTGTCAGTTTCTTAAAAGTATAAACTTACCATAATTCTTGCTAATTCCACTCTGAGAAATCTATCCTAGACAAATGAAATCATGTCCGGGCAATGATTCCTGGGTAAGTTCATGGCAGCAAAAACTGGGAAAAAAAAAAAAATAGGAATGTCTATTAACTGGTGCATGGATAACAAAATATGATACATCGATTCGCAACTTTATCTAATTTCAAGCTCCCCCCAGGCTACCCTTGGAAGAAGCCCTGCCCAGCCTGTTCCCAACCTGCATGGAGGGCACACAGGCCTCCACAGTACTAACTTTAGCAATAATTATAGGTTCAAATACGACAGAAGAACTATGAGTAGGGAAACCACAACTGAGTACAACTCTGTCACTCTGGGGAGCATAAATTCCAAAGTAGGGCTCACTGGCAAGGCACCACACTCATGAGTTGTCTGCCCTGACTCTATTGTGTGTTATGTCTCCAGAGCCCTCAGGAGCCATGTTATTTGGGGTAGTATCTACTTTGGCAGTCAAAGAGATCCCGCTGAGACGTGCACAAGCATAACCTCTGGAATAACCTCCTGACTCACTTTGAAGTCTCTTAGCCATATAAAGGCATTCTTCTTTACCTTTTTCCCCTTTTGGTCAAGGTCTTTTTCCAGTTGCACTGCGAGATGGTGCTTGATAGTAATCCCTGAGTGCCAGGGAGGCTCATGCCCAGGAGCAATGTCCTACCCTGGGGGAAAGGTAATGTATATATATGCTAAGTTTGGCTTAGAGAGAGGCCGCATTTGAGCAACAAGGAGGCTTCCAGGAGGCAACTCTTAGGCACCCTATAATATTAATTTTCAATTTGACTGATGACACACAGTCATCAGTATCAAGGGCCCATCAGGAGACCATCCTCCTTCACTAGTCATTGCCCCTGTACTTGGGGATTCTTGCTGACCTATTAGAGAATATGGCAGAGCTCTCCAGGATGGGAATGTGACATTCTTTAGGTTATTGTATGAATCTCCACCCACCATGGCAATGACCTATGAACATTTAAACAAACTTACATGCCTTATATGTATGCCCAGGTGAGCTTCTTCCCACATATTCCCCGTCACGGATACTCTGCACCAATTATCCTCCCTGTCAAAGAAAACCACAAGTGCTGGAAAGGATGTAGAGAGATAGGAACACTTATTCACTGTTGGTGGGAATGCAGAATGGTACAGCCACTGTGGAGAACTGTTTGGCAGTTCCTAAAGAAGTTGAATATAAACTTGCCACGTGACCCTGCAATACCGCTACTGGGTATATATCCAGAAAAACTGAGAGCAGTGACATGAACAGACATCTGCACACCAATATTCATAGCAGCATTATTCACGAACGCCAAAAGTTGGAAACAACCCAGGTGTCCATCAACTGATGAATGGATAAACAAACTGTGCTGAATACACACAATGGAATATTATGCAGTTGTAAGAAATGAAGTCATAAAGCACATGACAACATGGATGAATCTCGAGGACATTATTTTGAGCAAAGCAAGCCAGACAGAAGAGGACAAATACTGTATGATTGTGTTACTATGAACCAAATCTTTTGTGTAACTTATTGCATGATTCAAAAAAAAATTATATGTATACAATACATTTAATGCAGAAATGTATGTTTTTATCCAACAGTGTTTTCTTTTTATTTTTTAATTATTGTTTATATATTCAATTATTAAATGATCAAAATAAAGTTTATAAAAAAAAAAAAAAAGTGAAATTACATAGCCAGGAGGAGTCACAGTGGGAATCAGCCCCTAGACCCCAGACCTTACCCGCCCTGTGTACTCCAAGAAAGCAGAAAGAAGTAAAACAGGGGAAGGAGAGAGAAAATTAAAGGCTCAAGTACCTCACCAGGGCTTAGATCTAAAGAAAGCAAAGTGCCTAAGATGAACATCTCTGGGGTTGGATATACACTTTTACTTGCAAAGTGTTGGGGTCCCTGTAAAACTCCCAGGCTGGGCAGAAACCTGTGCCCCTAGGACCCTCCCAGGAGGAGCCCCATTAATTGTGGTCCGTCGTTGTGTCGTCCCCCCCACACACACACACACACCAGGTGTCAGTCACGCTTCCCCTCATGAGCCCTTCCCTTGGGCATGATCAATTCACCTCTCCCAATAACCCTTTTAAGAGCCAGCTGCTGCAGGCCAGTCACCCAGCAGGCCCTTTCCAGGCGGGAAGAAAAGAAAGTGACAGGGCCTCCGCTTGGCTCTGAGGCAAATCTGAAGCATAGGGCCTGGGAAGGAGGTGCCCAGCAAGGGGAATAACCCTGCTGCACCACCGAGGGTCAGGAGGGAGGGCGGAGGGTGGAGGGCAGAGGGCGGGGCCGTGGGGGGGGGACCATAGAGGGGACAGGGAGGGACCTTTGGGGTGGAGGAACCCTTGGGGACGGAGGTATAAGGACCATGTGGGGTAAGGACTGTGGGGGAGGATTAAGGACCATGGAGGGGTAAGGACCGTGGGAGGGTGGGGGTTAGGACCGTGGGGGGAGGGGGCCGCCCTGCGAAGTGGGCCCGGGAGTCTTATTCTGACGTGAGGCCCGGCGCTGCGGCACAGCCATCCAGGCCGGGACCCTGGGCAGGACCCCCGGGGAAGCAGCGCCCCCAGCCCGGCGCGGCCAGGTCCCCAACCGGCCCGGAGGGCGCGCAGAACCGGCGGCCGGGGCGGCGCACAACTTTCCGGGACCCCCGCGCACCCTTACCCCCTTACAGCGAGCGAGCGAGCGAGCGGGAACTTTACACGGGGCGCGGCACCCGCGCTCCCGAAGCGCAGGAGGGGGAGAATCGCTCGCCCCAGTTTTCCGCGCTTTCGGGAGTTCCCGCAGGCCCCGCGCCACGCCCACAGAGCCCGCGGGCGCCCCCCTCACGTTCCGCACCAGCCCCAACGCCAAGTTGCGCCCAAAACTCACCGCTACAGCTGGGGCGGGGACGCAGGTCCCGAGACCCGTGCCTCACTCACTCCGCCTCCCACCCGCACGGCGGGGCAGACACTCGGTCCCTCGCTGCACTCCTGGATCTGGCGCATCGTCACGCCGGAACACGCGCCCTACGGCAACGTCGCCAGGGCTCCAAAACACCCCGTGGACTGGGCGGGGCTTGAGGGAACGGGAACGCCGCGAGCTCCGCGGGCCAATGGCATCTGACCTGTGTTCCGGGACTCCGCCCCCAAGGGGGGCATGGCCCACTCCGTGACGGACAGCTCCCAGCAGCCAATCAACACGCGATCCGGCTGGCGCTCGATATCCATAGAGGCGGGTGGTTACAAGGGGGCGGAGTTGGTGACTGACAAGGACGCCTACCACCGGGAATGAGGAGCGAGGACAGGGCGGGAACCCCGCGAAAGGCGGGGCCTGGGATTCTGTCATTTCCCAGCCAGCTCATTCCTATGTAGGCTGGTGGTTCGCCTTGGTGCGATTTTACTGATACATATTAATAAATTAATGAATTTAATGATACATATTAAAATATCATACAATACATGCAAAGGATACTATCAATGGTATTTATTATATCACATTGCTGTGCATTCATCAATCATCAGTAGTGCATTTTCATTATTTCAATAATAATAATAATAAAAAATAAGAAACTTCTTCACCCCTCAATCTGTTTCCCCTGCTGTAGAGAGCTGCTACTTCTGGCTATTCTAGCACAATTATTTATTTATTAAATAGTTTTATGCAGATATATTCACATACCATACGATCTAGCTAAAGTGTATAATCAATGGCTTTTAGTATAATTGCAATGTTGTGCATTCATCATAAGAAAAACTTTGAGAATTATTTCATTACTCCAAAAAGAAAAACTCCACTTCCCTTAGCATGCGTTTTGTAACGCTACATAACCACTAATCAAAATTCATCTTTATAAATTGATTTATATTTACATTTTATATAAAAGAATAATACAATATCTTTATTTTTATTTTGTGCATTTAATGATTGAAATATAAACAATTAAAAAATGAGAAAACACACTTTCACCTATCTGAGTCTCCTCAAGTGTGTAGTCACATATTGAAGGGATATGACAGGAGGGTAGTGATATTATTGGGTTGAGTGGTACAGGGTTGACGGGTGGGTAGATTGGGAAGGGTAGGTTGGAATGTCCAGCGTACTGGGGGGAGGGTTGTGAAGAGGACCAGGTGAACACTGGGGATTTGCGGTATGTGGTTGAAAGTACAAAGTTGGGAATACTCTTATGGCAATATGACAAGGAAGGGTTATTGGTTTAGGGTGTTGGATGGGGGGGGCATTCAGGACAAGGCACACCCGGAATAGGGTTCTAGGGAGTGTGTGAGTGAACATTCTGTCATTATATGATCTGTCAGTGGGTGGAGACCCACATAATGAGCAGGAAGGAGTTGGACTCCCATCCTCAGAAGGACGGATTTGTTCACAAATAGACAGGTGGGGGTCTCTTGAGAGCATGGGCGGTTCCTAATAGAAGAAGACAAACCAGTGTGTCCAGACCTTAGTCTTGTTGCATGTAACTATGAATCTTGTCATCCAAGGAGTGAAACCAGGGGCCACCGTGAGCCCTGAGGGGAGGGAGAGGGAGGAATAGAATAGATCAAACAGGTGGCATTTAGTGGGCAGTAGAGGTGTTCTACATGATCTTACAATGATGGACACAGGACATGGTAAATATCATCAAAACTTATAAAAGTGTACAGTCTAAAATTTAAACCATAATGTAAACCATTAACCATGTAAAGCAGCTAAGTTTCACTATTTGTATATCAGTTATAACAATGGTACCATCTACATATAAAAAGGTATTAATATGGGGGAGGAAAGAGGGAGGATGTTGGGTATATGAGAGTCTCCTGTATTCTGTGTGTGACTTTGCTGTGATCTAAAACTTTTCAGAGAACAAAATGAAATATGGTGAGACACTGGGGAATGAGTGAGGAAAGGTGCCACAGTACAGACAGGACACCGGATAATGTGGTGATGAAACGCAAAATGTTAAAAAAAAATTTTTTTTTAATTTTTCATTTTTTTAATATCCCCATCATTTAATTTAATTTTAGCTTTAGTTTTTAAAATTTTTTAATGTATTTTATTTCTTATATTTAAATTTATCATTCTTTTTTCATTTTCCTATTAATGGTATTTGGCTATAGTAATTGCTTCATTTTTGAGGAAGCTTTGAATCACAGAAAGGTTACAACTGGGGCGGGGGATGATCGGTGGTGTGGGGTGTCATTGATGGGGGATGCGTGGGAAGGAATTCACCTGAGCATACATATAAGATATGTAAAAATGTTCAAATGTTCACGGAGCATTGTCACAGTAGGTGGAGATTCACTCAATAAAAGAGAGAATACTGAATTCCCATCCTGGAGAGCTCTGCCACATTCTCTAAGGGAGCAGCAACAGTCCCCCAAGTGCAGAGGCAGTGACTGGTGAAGGAGGATGATCCACTGATGGGCCCTTGATATTGATAACTAGGCTTATTAGCCTTTGCTCTTGATATTGAAACTTAGCTTATTGGTATGGGGTACCTAATGATTGCCTCCTGAGACTTTCTTGTTGCTCAAATGTGGAATATGGCCTCTCTCTAAGCCAAACTCAGCATATGACTGCATTACCTTCCTCCCAGCGTGGGACATGACTCCCAGGGATGAGTCTCCCTGGCACCAAGGGATTGCTACCAAACACCAACTAGCAATGCAACTGGAAAAGCCCTCAAATAAAAAGGGGAAAAGGTAAAGACAAATGAGTTTATATAGCTAAGAGACTTCAAAGTGAGTCAGGAGGTCATCCCAGAGGTAACGCTTACTCACATCTCAGCAAGATCTCATAGACTTCCAAAGTGGATACTACCCCAAATAGTGGGGCTCCTGAGGACTCTGGAGACACCCAGGTTCTATGGTCATGGTGGAAAGCTCCGGAGTTTGGTGCCTTGCTAGTAGGCCCTACCTTGGAGTTTGTGCTCCTGAGAGTGACAGAGTTGGACTCAATTATGTCTTCCCTGCACATGGCTCATCTGTCCCTTCTATTCAAACCTATACTTGGTGCTGGAGTTTGTAGGTGTATGTCCAGAGACTCAAGTCTTTGGGCTGTCCATGTGCCAGGTGGGCCTGGAACCTCGGCAGAGTTGCAACACCTACTCTACAGCTCATTGGACTCACCCAGGACAACTGGTGGGGAGATGACAATGGAAAACGGCCATCCCAGGGAATGTTGAGAGTCTACAGCTGCAGGCAGGATAGCCCCATCCATCTTCCCCATGGGATATAAGCCCCCTTTCAATTGGAGTTGAAGTGGATGTCACCATCCCAGAATCCTCGGGATTGGGGACAGAGGTATGGACTAGAGTGAACTACTGGTATTCTACTACAGACATATTGTGATTCAAGCAATGGAAGAAATTACTACATTGATGTGGAACCAGTGGCCACTGGAGGCTCTGGGGACAGGGAAAGGGAAAATCAGTAGTATTATGGGGGCTTTTTCGTGACTTGGGAATCGTCCTGAGTGATGTTGCAATTACAGATATAGGCCATTTTATATCATCACATATCATGCAGAACTCTGTGGGATAGAGTGTAGACAACAATGCAAACTATAGTCCATGCTTAATGACAAAGCCCCAGGATGTGCTTATCAACTGCAATGAATGTGCCACACTAATGAAGGATGTTTACGTGGGAGGATGTGGGAGGTATTGGGAGTGGGGCATATGGAAATCCCTATATCTTTTGTGTAATATTTATGTAACCTAAGTATCATTTAGATTTAAAAATTAATTTTTTAAAAGTAACTTCTAAAAACAACACAGAAAATATTTTAAAATATCAAAAGAAAGAAAACAGTTGAATAAAAACATCCATTTCTCAAATGTACTGAACATGTATAAACTTTTTTCAAATCATACTATATGTTGCACATTATATTTGGTTCATTGTAACACAATCATACAGTATTTGTCTTTTGTGTCTGGCTTTCTCCATCAACATAATGTCTTCCAGGTTCATCCATATTGGCAAATGTTTTATGACTTCATTTCTTCTTACATCTGCATAATATTCCATCATGAGAATATACCACAGTTTGTTTATACATTCATTGGTTGATGGGCACCTGGGTTGTTTTCAGCTTTTGGCAATCATGAACAATGCTGCTGCTTCCCAAATGAGATCATCTTAATTGACCAAGTTTTAAGTTCATTGATTCTTTCCTCTGCTTGCTGAATCTTCTGTTGAATCCCTTTAGTGAATTTTTCATATAGTATTGTATTTTACACCCCAGGTTTTCTATTAACTTCCTTATAATTTCTACATCTTTATTATTATTCTCTAATTTTCAGACATAATTCTCCTGGTTTACCTTAGTTCTTTGCCCATATTTTCATTTTACTCTTTGACAGTATATAAAGAGTTGTTTTAAAGCCTTTTTCTAGATATATCTTTAAGTGTGTTTCTTCAGGAACAGTTTTTATATATTCTTTGTTTTGCTGAAAATGGGATACACTTTTTGCATCATTTCATGACTATAAATTTTAATTGAAACTCGACACTTTGAATAAAATAATGTGATATCACTGGAAATTAGATTCTCCTCAGCATATTTTGTTGCTCTTTGACGTTGATTCATTTGGTTATTTTTGAGTTCCTATCTTTTTTGTGAATACTTATTCTTTGTTGTTTGTGGTCACTCAAGTCTCTATTCCATTAGTTTTGTGGTTTGCTTGTGATATGAGAGTGACTCAGTTAAAAGAGTGCAGCAAAAAAAAAAAAAAGTATTGTTCCATTTCTTGCTCTGCATTGGGACACTCCTTGAACACTTAGCCAGGCTCTTTACAACTCTTCTTACACTCCCCCTATTGATTGGGCAGAGTCTAAATATCAGACAGAGACAAAAGTTTTCTCTGGACTTTTCTGATAATACACTTATCCTTGTACACACATGTGGTCTTTTAGATTGCCGGTTATGCAAAAGGGCTTTTCAAAGACTTTATTTCGCCATGTATAACCTTCCATAGCCTCTTCCTTATAAGCTTGTTCAGTCTCTCTGCTGCTTTCCCATCTATCATTCATTGCTTAGGCAGCTTCAACCACTATATCTTCATTTGGTATTTTAAAAAATGTCAACCAGGAGGCATTCTCTAGAGCTCTGAGAAATTTCCAAGGCATGAGTTTCTTAGGAAACCACCAGAGTCAATTCCTAAGGAAGCTACCAGACAGGTCAAAGGAAATACTCACAATTCTTTTGGTCAATGTCTAAATTTCCCCCCATACCCCAGGAATATGGGCCACCAATCCACATGTTTCTTGCTAGGGTCGAAGTGTGGAGTAATTTTTGGGTAATTTAATGTGCTACAATTATCTAACTAAATTTATCAGTTTCCTTCTTCATTAATCATAGTCCTGATATTGTATGCTATGTTTAAATATAGATTTTTAATTTAAAAGGTTTTACAGAATATTTATGCAGAAATACAGTGTCCTGAAGTACCCTCCTTTTAATAGTAATATGCACTAGTGTAGAAACTTTGTTAAAATTGATGAAAGAATATTTTCATAATTGTAATATTAATTAGAGTTCACAGTTTACATTAGAGTTCATTGTCTGCTATGTACAGTCTTATGCAATTTTAAACAAATTAATTTATTAACATAAAAATTTTAATATTTCCCCCTTTAAACACATTCAAATGTAAACTTAGTGATGTTAATTTCATTCACAATGAATTTCTACCTTCAATCCCAACCATTACCACAACATTTCCATCACCCAAACAGAAATTATGTATCTATTAAGCATTAATTCTCCATTCCTGGGAAGCGGCTGTGGCTCAATCAGTAGGGCTCCCATTTACCATATGGGAGGCCCCGGGTTCGGTTCCCGGGGCCTCCTGGTGAAGGCAAGCCCGCCTGCACGGCGTGGTTAGCTGACCCAGTGAGCACAAGCAGCAAGGGGGGGATAAATGAATAAATAAATAAAATCTTAAAAAAAAAAATAAAAAAAAATTCTCCATTCCTTATCACCATCCTGCCCCCAGGTAACCTGTATTCTGTTTCTCTAGGAATGTCTTAATTATCGTTCATTGTTTGAAGGATATTATAGGCAAATATAATTCTTGGCTGATAATCTTCTTCTTTCAGCACCTTAAATATGATATCCCAGTGCCTTCTATCATCCAAGTTTCCTGAAGAGATTTTAATTTTTAATCTTATTGAGGAACACTTTTACGTGTCAAGTAGATCATTTATAGGTGCTTTCATGATTCTCTCATTGCTTTTATTTTTTGAGAGTTTGATTATAATGTGTAATAATGTGGATCTATTTGAGTTTACCCCAGTTGGAATTCATTGCACTTCTTGGAGGTATAGATTCATGTTTTTTGTTAAATTTGAGAAGATTCTGCCCATTTTTTCCCTCAAATATTATTTCTGTCCTATTCTCTCTCTTTCCGCTTTCTCTCTCACTGCAATTCCCGATATGCAAATGTTGGGACACTTAAAATTTCTCACAATCTCTTAGGCTCTGTTATTTTTTCTCCTTCTACTCCTCAGGCTGGATAATCTCAATTGAACCTTTTTAAGTTGAATGCTTCCTTCTGCTTCCTGAAATTATTCATTGAATCTTTCTTGAGAATTCTTCTTGTCAGTTTTATACTATCAATTACAAAATTTCTGTTTAGATATATTTTCAAAAATAATTTCTACCTCTACTCTTATCTCTGTTTTGTGATAAGAGTACACACTTTGCTCTTTGAACATATATAAAACAGCTGTTTTAAAATCTTTCTCTAGTTATATCAACATGTGGAATTCCTCATGTTTCTATGCTCTTCTCTATTCTTCCTGTGCATGGGATATACATTTCTGTGTCTTTCCATATTTCATAAATTTCTATTGAAAACTGGATATTTTGAATATTATAGTGTGCTATCTCTGGAAACAGACTCTCTCCTCTCTGCAGGGCTTGCTGTTGCTGCTTGTGGGTTTAGTTGTTTTTTATTGAAGTTTCTAATTTTTTTTTTATTTTTACAAAGACTGTATTCTTAGTTGTATGTGGTCCCTGAAGTCTTTATTCATTAGCTTTATGGTTTGCTAGTGATTTGACAATGATTTGATTAAATGCTTGTAGCAAAAAATGTGTGGTTCCATTCCATGTTGTGCATTAGGACACTCCTTGAATGCTTAATGACGTTCTTTACAATTGTGCATATACTTCATTCTCTTCCTGATTGCAGAGTCTAAACATCAGGTAATGACAAAAGCTTAGAGTCTTCTCAGGATCTTTCTCAGCATGCACTATCTCAGAAGATTCATGTGGATTTCTCGAGTACCTGTTATATAGGAAGCTTTTTGAATACTTTGTTTCCCAATGTATATCCTTCCATAGCCTCTTTTTTTTTCCCCAAAGCCCCTTACACATAAGATTTTTAAGTCTCTCTTGCTTTCCTCAACTGTCATTACTTGTTTTAGGCAGCTGCAGACACTATATTTGCCTTTATTTCTTTAAGAAAGCCAACCAGGCCTAGGAAGTGTTGAGGGAAGAATGTCAGGTTCATGCCAACAAATATAACAATATAATAATAAAGTGGATTTTGGCTCATGTCAGGTTTAGGGTGTATCCTGTGAATAGAGGGAATCAGTGAATGAAGCTGCCTATAATGGTGAATACAGCTCCTATAGAGAGGATGTAGTGAAAATGGGCTACTATGTAGTAAGTGTCGTGCAGGACAATGTCCAGAGATGAGTTAGCTAGTACGATTCCTGTAAGGCCTCCTACCGTAAATAGGAAGATAAAGCCTAGGGCCCATAGTATGGCTGGGGATCATTTAATATTTCCTCCGTGCAGTGTGGCTAGTCAGCTGAATACTTTCACTCCAGTTGGAATAGCAATAATTATTGTGGCTTATGTGAAATAGGCTCGTGTGTCTACGTCCATGCCTACTGTAAAAATGTGGTGAGCCCACACGATGAAGCCTAGGAATTCGATCGATATTATAGCTCATACTATCCCCATGTAACCGAATGGTTCTTTTTTACCAGAGTAGTAGGTAACGATGTGTGAAATCATGCCAAATCCTAGTAGGATGAGGATATATACCTCTGGGTGTCCGAAGAATCAAAATAGGTGTTGATAGAGAATTGGGTCACCTCCACCTGCTGACTCAAGAATGTCGTATTGAGGTTTCGATCTGTTAATAGTATGGTGATGCCAGCAGCAAGGACTGGTAATGATAGGAGTAGGAGAACTGCTGTTATAAGTACTGATCAGACGAATAGCGGGGTTTGATATTCGGTTATGGCAGGAGGTTTTATACTGATAATGGTGGTAATAAAGTTGATTGCTCCTAAAATAGATAATACTCCTGCCAGGTGTAGTGAGAAGATAGTGAGGTCTACAGATGCTCCTGCATGGGCTAGATTGCCTGCCAGTGGTGGGTAGACTGTTCAGCCCATCCCTGTGCCGGCTTCTACTATGGATGAGGCTAGTAGGAGTAGAAATGAAGGGGGAAGTAGTCAAAAGCTCATGTTATTTATTCTTGGAAATGCTATGTCTGGGGCGCCAATTATTAGTGGTACCAGTCAGTTACCAAAACCACCAATTATAATCGGTATGATTATGAAGAAAATTATAATGAATGCGTGGGCAGTCACAATGACATTGTAAATTTGGTCATCCCCTAATAGTGTCCCTGGTTGTCCTAGTTCAGCTGGGATCAGTAGGCTTAGGGCAGTGCCTACTATTCCGGCTCAGGCACCAAATAGTAAATATAAAGTTCCAATATCTTTGTGGTTTGTTGAAAAGAATCATCGTGTGATGATCATAGGTAAAATGGCTGAGTAAGCATTAGACTGTAAATCTAAAGACAAAGGTGAAGTCCTTTTTTTGCCAGGGCCCCGATGTGTTATTTGAATTGCAAATTCAAGGAAGCAGCCTCAAACGCTGCAGGTCACGGTGGGAGAAGTAGATTGAAGCCAGATGTTTAAGGTGTTTAGCTGTTAACTAAAGTTTCATGGGGTTGGAGCCCATCAATCTAGGGAGGATTTAGCTTAATTAAAGTGTCTGGTTTGCATCCAGAAGATGTGGGGTATAGTCTCACAATCTTTGGTTCAGGGGTTAAGTAGTCCATACTTGCTTAGAGCTTTGAAGGCTCTTGGTCTTGTTTAACCTAAACCTCTAGTCTAAGATTACTATTATTGGGGTTAGTGGAATTATCATGGTAGAGATGATGATTAGGGTTGGTGTGAAGGGTGGGAATTTTGTTGGCTTGATTTTTCATTTCATTTTTTATGTTGTTGGTTGATGGGAATATGGTTAGTGATGTTGAGTGTACTAGTCATATGTAGAAGTAAAGGTTTAGCAGTGCTAGCATGGCTATGATGGTTGGAAATAGGATTAAATTGTTTTTTGTAAGTTCTTGAATGATTATTCATTTTGGGAGGAAGCCTGATAGTGGAGGTAATCCTCCTATTGATAGTAGTGTTGCTAGAGTTATGGTGGTTAGGATTGGGGCTTCGTTTCATATGAGTGATATTGACAGGGTGATGGTAGATGAGTTGTTGATAAATAGGATAAATATTGTGATTGTTATTGTTAGGTAGATTACTAGGTTGAGAATTGTAAGTGAGGGGTTAAATGAAATGATGGCTGTTATTCATCCTATGTGTGCGATGGATGAGTAGGCTACCATTTTTCATAGTTGTGTTTGGTTCAGGCCTCCTCACCCTTTGATTATAATTGATAGGATGGCTATGGTAAGGATTATGTTGAAGTTGATGGTTGGGTGGATTTGGTATATGATTACTATTGGGGCTAGTTTTTGTCAAGTGAGGAGGATTATGCCTGGTATTAATGGGGTTCCTTGGGTTACTTCTGGTACTAAGAAATGGAATGGGGCCAGTCCTAGTTTTATAGCTATTGCTACAGTTATTGTGTAGGATGCTATGGGGTTAAATATTTTCATGATTGTTAATTGGCCTGAGTGGGTTAGGTTGATGATTACGGCTAGTATCAGGAGTATGGATGCTGTTGCTTGGGTTAGGAAATATTTGGTGGCTGCATCTGTGGATCAGGGGTTTGGTTTGATTATTAGGATTGGGATTATGGAGAATATGTTTATTTCTAGTCCTATTCAGATTAGCAGTCAGTGGGAGCTGATTATGGTAATTGTTGTCCTAAGAATAGGTTGAGTAGAATAATGGTGAAGATGATTGGGTTTATTAGTACGGGAAAGTTATGAACCTACATTTTCGGGGTATGGGCCCGATAGCTTAGTTAGCTGACCTTACTTAGAGTGTGGTGTAATATGGTAGCACGGAGATTTTTGAGTTCTCAAGTGAAGGTTCAAGTCCTACAACTCTAGGAATAAGAGGGTTGTAACCTCTATGTTTTACTCTATCAAAGTAATTCTTTTGTCAGACATATTCCTACATGTGTGGCGGGATTCCTGCAGATATTGCAGGAGTGGATACGTGAAGTATGCATAGTGCTAGAGTCAGTGGTAGGAAGTTTTTTCGTAGCAGGTGCATCAGTTGGTCATAACGAAATCGTGGGTATGATGCTCGTACCCATAGGAATGTATTAGGGTTTTTGTGACGAAATTGTTTTTTGTAAGTTCTTGAATGATTATTCATTTTGGGAGGAAGCCTGATAGTGGAGGTAATTATTTTGTGACAAAATTTGTTGTGAATAGCTCTGGGAACAGGGGGTTGTGCAGGGCTCCTTGGAATAGGGTTGTTGTTAGTGCATTTATTATAATGATGTTAGTGTATTCGGCTATGAAGAACAGGGTGAATGGTCCTGCTGCGTATTCAACATTGAATCCAGATACTAGTTCGGATTCACCTTCGGTAAGGTCTAATGAGGCTCGGTCTGTCTCTGCTAGTGTTGAGATAAATCATATTAAAGCTAGGGGTCATAGTGGGAAGATCAGCCATAGGTGCTCTTGGGTTGTAGTTAAGGTGGATAATGTGAATGAACCATTTATTATTATGATTGACAATAGGATAATGGCCAGGGTTACTTCGTAGGAGATTGTGCTACTGCCCATAGGGCTCCAATGAGGGCATATTTTGAGTTGGAGGCTCATCCAGATCATAAAATTGAGTATACTGCTAGGCTAGAGAGGGCTAAGATGAATAATACGCCCAGGTTTAGGTTGATAAATGGGTGTGGTATGGGTATTGGGATTCATAGGGATAGGGCCAGGGAGAAGGCTTGTGTGGGGGCCAGGATGAATATGGGTTTTGATGATGTTAGTGGACGGAGGGGTTCTTTGATAAATAATTTGATTGTGTCAGCAATTGGTTGGAGTAGGCCATATGGTCCTACAATGTTCGGGCCTTTGCGTAGTTGTATGTAGCCTAGGATTTTTCATTCAACTAGTGTTAGGAAGGCTATTGCTAGGAGGATGGGAATAATTAAACATAGGATATTTATTAGGAACATAATGTTAAGAAGAGGAGTTGAACCTCTGATTATAAAGGTTTAAGTCTTACACAATTACCTGTCTCTGCCATCTTAACAAAAACTCTGATTTAGAGCGCAGTTGGTGTGCGTGTGTGGTCTAGATTTAGATTATCTTCATCTATTAGGATTTAAGGCACATGTGTAAAGTTGGCTTTATTTTTCTTGTCCTTTTGTACTGGGAGAAATCAGTTATAGATAGAAACTGACCTGGATTGCTCCTGTCTGAACTCAGATCACGTAGGACTTTAATCGACCCACCATTTGGGTGTCCTGATCCAACATCGAGGTTGTAAACCCTATTGTCAATATGGGCTCTATAATAGGCTTGCACTGTTATCCCTGGGGTAACTGGTTCCGTTGATCAATGTTTTGGGTCAATATGTGATATGGTGGACTTTGACTTGTAGATCTTGGTGCTTATCTTTTGGAGGGTTTGTTTTGCTCTGAGGTCACCCCAACCAAAATTGGCAGCTCATATCGTATGTGTTTACTCCTATCGGATGTTGGGTAATTGTTGTTGAGCTGATTAATTTAAGCTCTGCAGGGTCTTCTCGTCTTATATGTTTATTCCTGCCTCTTCACTGGAAGGTCAGTTTCACTGATTGGAGATAGGAGACAGTTGAATCCTCGTTTGGCCATTCATACGGGTCCTTAATTAGAGAACAAGTGATTATGCTACTTTTGCACGGTCAGGGTACCGTGGCCATTGAACATATGTCACTGGGCAGGCAGTGCCTCTAATAATTGTAATGCTAGAGGTGATGTTTTTGGTAAACAGGCAGGATTCATGTTTGCCGAGTTCCTTCTATTTCTTTAGATCTTTCCGGTGTGCATGCCTGTGTTGGGTTAACAGTAGGTGTGGAATGTTATTATTGGGTGGGTTGTAGTGCCTTGCTGTTAATTGTCAGTGGAGTATCCGTTCTGATGTATGCTTATGCTCGGAGAAAATATCCTTGTTACTGATGCTAACATTATCTCTTCTATTAAGTAATAGATTGGTCCAGTGTTATGTGTCGGGAGATGGCTTAGTGGCTTATGGAATTTAGGTTGGTGTTGTTTTTTGAGCTTTAATGCTATCTTTATTGGTGGCTGCTTTTAGGCCAACAATGGGCAGTGTTTGTGGCTTACTCTCCAGTCTAGGCTCAGTCCTTGTTTCAATAGAGCTGTACCTATATTGATTACATTTAAAATTTACAGTAGGATTGATTTAATGGTTCTTGGGGTAAATTTTAAGTTGAACTAATATTCTGTTCTGGACAACCAGCTATCATCAGGCTTGGTTGGTTTTTCACCTCTACTTATGGATCTTCTCACTATTTTGCAACATAGGTGAGTTAGTTGTGTTTACTGTCCGTAAGTAGGTTGTCTGGTTTCGGGGTTCTTGACTGAAGTGCTCTTTGCCAAGGGTGTTCTAGTTAGCTCATTATGCAAAAGGTAGAAGTGTTAGTCTTTGCTGTTTTGTACTGTGAAGTGGTCTTTCATCTTTCCTTTGCGGTACTTTTTCTATAGCACCAGTGTAAGAATTTCTATCTCCTATACTTTAATGTTGGGTAAATGTTTTGTTTAATTGCTGTTTGGTAGTTGTATAGAGTAGTTTTGGGGCTAGGTTTAGTTCAAAGTTGTCAGTATATCTGAAATCTTCAGGGTGTAAGCCTGATGCTTTGTTTAAGCTACACTTTGGTTATCCAAACACACTTTCCAGTATGCTTACCTTGTTATGACTTGTCTCTTCTCATATTGTAGTTAAATAAGTAGGGAGTTTACTGTGGATTTGAATAGTTGAAGAGGGTGACAGACGGTGTGTGCGTGCTTTATGGCCTAATTCAGCTAAGCTCTTTATTCTTAGTTTACTACTAAATCTGCCTCATGCTTAAGGGTGTTTCATTAAGGTTTTCGTAGGTGTTCTAATTTTTAGGAAATGTAGCCCATTTCTTCCCACCCCATAGGCTACACCTTGACCTAACGTTTTTGTGTGTATTATTGCGCTCACTTTGGTTCCTTGTTAGGGTCTGCTGAAGATGGTGGTATATAGGCTGTATTAGAGAGGGGTGGTGAGGTGTAACAGGGTTTATCAATTATAGAACAGGCTCCTCTAGAAGGATGTAAAGCACCGCCAAGTACTTTGAGTTTTAAGCTGTTGTTAATAGTACTTTGGCAAACAATTTTGTTTTTGAATTGTTTTGGTTTAGGGCCAGGCATAGTGGAGTATCTAATCCCAGTTTGGGTCCTGGCTATCGTGTATTCGGGTTTGTTAAAGTCACTTTCATGGGGTATTTTTGTTTTTACTAGAGCTTTTTATGGCACAGTAAAAATTTAACTTTATTAGCAATAGTGCCCTAAACACGCTTTACGCCGGGGACTATTAATTTGGGTTAATTGTATGACCGCGGTTGCTGGCACGAGATTTACCAACCCTGTATGACAGCATAACCTAGTCAAGCTTTCACTTATTGCTTAATTTTTATCACTGCTGTGTCCCGTGGGGGTGTGGTTGAGCAAAGCGTTATGAGCTACTAGTGTGGTTGGTGTGCTTGATGCTTGCTCCTTTTGGTCTAGTAAAGAGCTAAAGGGCATTCTCACTGGGGTGCTGATACTTGCATGTGTAATTTTGCTGTGAATTAATAGTAAGGCCAGGACCAGACCTGTATGTCTATAGAGTCATTTGGGTTCATTTAGGCATTTTCAGTGCCTTGCTTTGTCTTAAGCTCCATGGACGTTGTGGTGGGTTTTTGGTTAGGGTTGGTGTGGTGACAGTTTACTGTATTTTTGTCTCAATTTCTAGTGAAAAATTTTACTAAAAAAAATTAGCGATAAAATAATTTACAGTATTTTCATCTCAATTTCTAGTGAAAAATTTTACTAAAAAATTAATGGTATAATTTATAATGTATTGGTGGTGTCGGTTTAGTGGATTTGGGGCTGTTTAGTAGTGCTGAACTCTTCTTGGTGCCATTGTCCTATTTTTGGGGTTTGGTAGGATTTTAAAGTGGCATTGGGAGTGGTGGTTTATGCTGAAATACTTGTTGGTGTTGGGAGGTCGATAAATGACTCGTTAATAATTTTGAAGAGTGGGTCGTTTTTGTGGATGTTGGTCATTAGTTCTTGTAGTTGAATTTACAATGGTGGTTTTTCATATCATTGGTCATGGTTGGCTCCATGCAGGAACTATGATATATTTGGTGTTCTTGTTGACTGTAGTATTTGTTATTAGTTTTTTTGGTTTTTCTTTGAAACCTTCTCCTATTTATGGTGGTTTAGGGTTGATTGTGGGGGGTGGGGTTGGGTGTGGTATTGTAATGTGTCTTGGTGGATCCTTTTTAGGGTTAATAGTATTTTTTACTTATTTAGGGGGTATGTTGGTGGTATTTGGTTATACTACTGCTATGGCTACAGAGGAGTACCCGGAGAATTGGGGGTTGAATGTTGTGATTTTGGGGGGCTTGTTTGTGGGTCCGTTGTTTGAGGTGTTGATGGTTGTTTGGCTGATGAGTGGTGATGGGATGGGGTTAGTGTTTTGTAGCTTGAAGGATATAGAGGATTGGGTTGTTCTAGGGGATAGTGATTTGACTTTAGTTGGTGAGGATTTTGTTGGTGGGTCAGCTCTATATAATTATGGCAGTTGGTTGGTGGTTGTGGCTGGGTGGTCTTTGTTTGCAAGTATTTTCATTGTAATTGAGATTACTTGTGGGCGTTAAAGGAAGAGTAGTATGGCTAGGGATAAAGAAATGAGGAAAGACAGGAAGTATAGCTTGATTAGTCCTTTTTGGTTGGATGTGAGTGTAGATGCTGAAAGTTGAAGTTGGGAAATGCTTTTTGGGGCAATTTTTTCTAGTCAGATTAGGTCTAGGAGTGAGGCTGGGTTTTGGCTTATCGATAGATCATAGTATGGGGTTAGTCGATGTATGGTGTTTGGGTAGAATCCTAGGAGAGAAGAGAATGAGTGTGGGTGTGTTGGGTGGTTGATTTGGAAGTTAAGTGTAATTTGGTTTAGCTCTATTGCTAGGGTGAAACCTGTGATCGTGACAGCAAGTGCTGTTAATTTTAGGTAGTTAAGTATTGTGGTTTGAAAAATTAGTAGGGGTGGGATAAACTTTGAGATGAGGAAGCCAGTGAAAATGCTGCCCAGTGCTAGTCGTTTGGTGAGGTTTAGCAGGGCTGGGTTATTTTCGTTAATTAGGATTAGTGTTGGGAATCGTGGTTGGCCTAGGAGGGCGAAGAATATGAGTCGGGTGCTGTATATGGCTGTGAAGGAGGTGGCGATTAGAGTAATTAAAAGGGCTCAGGCGTTTGAGTAGGATGTGTTTGCTGCTTCGATGATGGAATCTTTGGAGTAGAAGCCTGTAAGGAATGGTATTCCTGTTAGGGCTAAACTCCCAATTATTAAGGCAGTTGAAGTGAAAGGTATGGCTTTTGGTAGTCCGCCTATTTTTCAGATCTCTTGTTCGTTGTTTAGGCTGTGGATGATGGATCCAGAGCACATGAATAGTATGGCTTTGAAGAATGCGTGCATGCAAATGTGGAGGAACCCTAGGTGGGGATGATTTAGTCCGATGGTGACTACCATTAGGCCTAGTTGGCTTGAGGTTGAGAAGGCAATGATTTTTTTTTTTTTTTATGTCATTTTGTGTTAGAGCGCAAATAGCGGTGAATAGGGTGGTGATGGCTCCTAGGCATAGGGTAAATGTTAGTATGAGGGGATTATTTTGTAGAAGAGGGTGGAATCACACTAGTAGGAATACCCCTGCCACGACCATAGTGCTTGGGTGCAGTAGGGCTGATACTGGAGTGGGTCCTTCTATGGCTGATGGCAGTCAGGGGTGTAGGCCGAATTGGGCTGATTTTCCAGATGTAGCTAGCAGGAGTCCTATTAGGGGTAAGGAGTTGTTGGAGCTTAGTGTGAAGATTTGTTGGAAGTCTCATGAATTTAGGTGTAGAAGGAATCATGCTATTGTCAAAATAAAGCCGATATCTCCGATTCGGTTATATAGGATTGCTTGTAGGGCTGCGGTGTTGGCGTCTGTTCATCCGTATCATCATCCGATGAGGAGGAATGACATGATTCCCACTCCTTCCCAACCAATGAAGAGTTGGAATATGTTGTTGGCAGTCACTAAGATGATTATTGTGATGAGGAACAGTAGGAGGTACTTGAAGAATCGGTCAATGTGCAGGTCTGAGTGTATGTATCATAGTGATAATTCTATGATGGATCAGGTGATAAATAGTGCGATTGGTACGAAGGTGACTGAGAAGAAGTCAAGCTTGAAGCTCAGAGATAGTTTTATAGTTTGAATTGTCATTCAGTGTCAGTTAGATATATATATTTCTTGTCCTGATTGCATGAATACTCTGGCTGGGATTATGCTGGTTTAGGAATGCATATGAGATGGTGGTTGTCATGTAGTGGGGGTAGAGCTTGGTTTTGTATGTTTTGGAGAAGGATAGTGCGATTGGGATTGCGAGGATGAGAAGGGTTATGATAGTTAGAAGGGCTATTAGGTTAATTACTTTTATTTGGATTTGCACCAAGTTTTTGGTTCCTAAGACCAACAGATTACTGTTATCCTATAAAAGTAAGAAAGCCATGTTAGTTACACATGGTTGACAGGAGTTAGCAGCTCTTGTAGTACTTTCTCAGTAAATAAGAATGCTTTAGATTCTGTTACTAGGTTCACAGTCTAGGGTTTTTGGTAAACTATATTCACAGTATAGGGGTCCTAGGATGATTTTAGGGTTGATTGAGAGTAGAACAATAGGCAGGAGGTGCATTAATATTAGGGTGTTTTCTCGTGTGAATGTTGGTTTAATGGTGTGGATGTGGTAGGTGAATTTTCCTCGTTGGGTGGTGATTAGCATGTAGAGGGAGTATAAGGCTGTGATTAGTATGTTAAGTCCTACAAGTATAATTGTGAAGTGTGATCAGGTGAATGTTGTGATGGCTACAAATAGTTCTCCAATTAGGTTGATTGTGGGAGGTAATGCTAAGTTACTTAAGCTTGCTAGTAGTCATCATGAGGCTATTAGGGGGAGGAGGGTTTGTAGTCCTTTAGCTAAGATCATGGTACGGCTGTGGGTTCGTTCGTAGTTGGTGTTGGCCAAGCAGAATAGTAGCGATGAAGTTAGTTCATGTGCGATTATCAGTGCTGTGGCTCCTATGAAACTTCAGGGTCTCTGTATAAGGATAGCCATAATTACTAGAGCTATGTGACTGATGGGTGAGTAAGCGATTAATGATTTTAGGTCTGCATGACGGAGACAAATTGAGCTTGTTATTACTATGCCCCATAGTGAGAGTATTATGAATGGGTAGGCTATGTGTTCTGTGGTAGGGTCTAAAATCACTGTAATTCGTATTATGCTGTAGCCTCCTAGTTTTAGCAGGATGGCTGCTAGTACTATTGATCCTGTGATTGGGGCTTCTACATGTGCTTTTGGGAGTCAGAGGTGTAAGCCATTTCACTATGAATGCTGTTATTCATGCTAGTCATATAAGCTTGGATGTTCAGGAGTGTGGGAGTGTTGGAGTTCAGTATTGGATGATGAGCAGGGTTAGTGAGCCAATGGTGTTTTGTATATAGATCAGAATAACTAATAGGGGCAATGATCCAGCTAGTGTGTAGAATAGGAAGTAGTACCCTGTGTTTAGTCATTCTGCTTGGTTTCCTCATCGGGTAATGATGATGAGGGTTGGGATTAGTGTGGCTTCAAATAGGATATAGAATAGGATTAGTTTTGTGGCAGTAAATGTTATGATAAGTAGTGCTTGAAGTGAGATGAGTATTGAGATGTATAGTTTTTTCCGGGTTGTGCTTTCTTTGGCTAGATGCGATTGGCTGGCAATAATTATGAGCGGCAGTGGTCATGTAGTAAGAATGACTAATGGTGTTGAAAGTGGATCAGCGAAGAATGTTGGTGAGAAGTTTAGGTTAGAGTTTGTCATTTGGAAGAGCATGGAAAGGCTGATAAAACTAATTAGGATGCTATGGGTGGTCGCGTTGAATCAGATTATACTTTTTTGGACAGTCAGGTTAGGGGGATGAGTATGAGGGTAGGGGTGATTAGTTTTAGCATTGTAGTAGGTTTAGGTTATGTACGTGGTCTAGACCATAGGTGTTAGATACTATTACTAGTAGAGCTAGGCCTACAGCGGCCTCGCAGGCAGTGAAGACTATTAGGATAATTGGTATTATGGTGGATATGGTGAAGTGGATGCTCAAAATTATCAGGGGTACTTAAGACAAATAGGGATAGCATTATGCCTTCTAGGCATAGTAGGGAGGGTATTACATGTGATGGGTATACTAAGAGTCCTGCCAGGGCTATTATGAATGCTATAAGCACGTTTGAGTAAATTGATGGCATGTGGTAGCTATGAATTAAATCACAGTTTACTGAGTCAAAATCAGTTGTTTTAAATTAAACTAGCTAACATATTCAGTTCATTCTATTCCTTTTTGAAGCTACTCATAGGCTAGTCCTAGTGCCAGTAGTGAGATGAGGAATAGGGCTGTTATTAGTATAGGGGTTATGTTGTTGGCCTGAGAGGCTCATGGAAGTGGTAGTAAAAGGGCAATCTCTAGGTCGAATAGTAGGAATGTGATGGCTACTAGGAAGAATTTTATTGAGAACGGGAGTCAGGCCGACCCTATGGGGTCGAAGACGCATTCGTTCAAAATGCAATAAGTACAAGTAAAGAGGAAAGGGATGTGTTAGTGTTTAGGGTTAGTGCTAGGTTTATGGTTCTATTCCGGGTTTGTGCCGGAACTAATTGATTGGAAGTCAATTGTACTATTTAATACTAAGAGAACAGGATCCTCATCAGTAGATAGATACGTAGAGGAATAGTCATACTACGTCTACGAAATGTCAGTATCAAGCGGCGGCTTCAAATCCAAAATGGTGGTTGGATGTCAAGTGGAATTGTAGTTGTCGTATGAAGCATACAATTAGGAATGAGGAGCCAATGATCACGTGGAGTCTGTGGAATCCTGTTACTAATTAAGTGCTTAGGGGTGGGAAATAGGATACTTGGGAATATAATGATTAATGTGACTACTGGTAGTCCTACTATTGTACGTGCAGCGAATGAGGCAAATAAGTTCTCGTTCATTTTGTTTCTCAGGGAGCTGTGTGCTTTGGTTTTTCTGCTGTAGCAGGTTGTGGCTGTGAAAATGAGCTGTGATTGGTGAATTTCAATTGCATGAGGATAAATAGTGATAGTAGTATTGATAGAATGATAGTGAATCATGTGGATGTGTCTAGTTGAGGCATTTCATTGAGGAGAGATTTATCACACTCTCAGTCTTTAACTTAAAAGGTTAATGCTATATTTAGCATCTCAAGGAGTTTAAAGTATTGATGTTGATCAGTTCTCGAAGTATTTCAATGGGACTAGTTCTAGGACAATTGGTATGAAGCTGTGGTTTGAGCCACAAATTTCTGAGCATTGACCATAATACAGTCCTGGACGGTAGATATTAGTGTAGCTTGGTTCAATAGGCCAGGGATTGCATCTGTTTTGAGGCCTAGGGATGGTACAGCTCATGAGTGCAGGACAAGTTGGTTGTCTACTTCTAACAGTCAGAGTTCTCCTGGTTTTAAGTCTGTGGTTGGGATTATGTATGAGTCAAAGTTCAGGTCTTTGTAGTCTGTATATTCATAGCTTCAGTATCATTGGTGATCCATGGCTTTGATGGTTAGTAGTGGGTTGTTAATCTCGTCTATTATATAAAGGATTTGTAGGGATAGGAGTGCAATAAGAATTAGAATAATGGCAGGTAAGATGGTTCATACTGTTTCTACTTCTTGGGCATCTATTGTGCTTGTGTGAGTGACTTTTGTTAGTATAAGTGTGATGATGTAGAGTACTAGGAAGCTGATCAGAAAAACAATTATAAGTGTATGGTCGTGGAAGTGTAATAATTCTTCCATGATAGATGATGTGGCATCTTGAAATCCTAGTTGGAGCGGGTAGGGCATAAGAGGCATAAAGGGGTTTAACCTATAATTTAACTTCAACAAAGTTATATAATTATTTTATTAATGTCTCATGTGGAGAAAGTCATAGGGGCTATGAAGCTGGCTAGAAACCGGTTTTGGGAGGTTCGACTCCCTCCTTTATTGGTTACACTTTTACGTAGGCAGGTCCTTCGAATGTGTGGTATGGTGGGGGGCAGCCGTGTAGTCACTCAATATTGGTAGGTATGAGTTCAACTAGTGACACTTCTCGTTTGGATGCAAATGCCTCTCAAATTATGAAGATTATTAGTATAACAGCTGTGAGTGAGATGAAAGATCCTATTGATGATACAGTATTTTATATTGTTTAGGCATCTGGGTAGTCCAACATGAATTATACTGGGAGAGGAGAGATTGCAACCAATTACCTCACTCTTTGCTTAGCCCAAAGTATCTGAATAGGTTGAAGGGCTGTATTTCTCCAGTTTTGTGGAGGATTTTAACTGCATTTTTTATAGCCTCTATGTTATGCATAACATGACTATAGTCATTTATATAAAAGCAGCATTTTTCTCCTAGCATAGCAATGTACCCCCAGCTTGTGGTGACAGAATGTCCAGCACTCTGAAGTTCTGGAAGGCAATCACTGTTGCATTGTCTACCTTGAGTTGAAACAGTCCCAGTGAAACAAGCCACAATATTTGGTTATAAAAGTCACTAGGGATCTCTCCCAAATAAGAGACAGCTTTTATGTTTTTTGTTTGTTTTGTTTTTCAAGGTAACGGGAGCCATGGATTGAACCTAGGACCTTGTATGTGGGAAGCCAGTGCTCAACCACTGAGCCACATTGGCTCCCTCGAGTTGTTTTTTTCACTTGTTTTGCTTGTTGTGTTTTTAGTTTTTTCCAGAGGCACTGGGAACCAAACCCAAGACCTCCCATGTGGGAGGTGGGAGTCCAACCACTTGAGCCACATTGCTCCCTATGTTTTTAATATAGAAATAGAATTTCTCCCCCAAGGTTTGAACACTCCCTATAGGGATCCCTTGGTCTTCAAAAAACATGTCTCCCACATCCAATAGAGTTGATCATACTTGTCTATACATTGGTTCCTTTGTGACATTAGATCATACATCCAGTAGACTGGTGCGGTCCACCATGTTGAGAGGTTGGATGGAAGAATGTGGAGAAACAGCCTGCATTTCAATTTAAATGATAATAGAACCAGTGATGTGTCTGGTTGGTAAATCTCTAGTTCTTTGGACTGCCCTGGACAACTAACAAATAATGATGATGGATCAGCCCCATCCTAAAAGTAAGGAGTATTTAACTGCAAGGAAAACAATTCTATTCTACCTGATAACAGCTATATTCCTTCTTAGCCTGAAACAGTCTGATTAGAAATTGTGCCATATCCCTCAAGCTTGAGAAATGAATAAAAATAAGGGTGGGGCATAACTGTTCAATAAAGTAGAGTTATTGTTATTTTAGTTATTATCTTGCAACATTGATATAAAAATAAATAATAATTTAAAAATTAGGGAAATAATAAAATATTCTCAGTCAAACAAAAGCTGAGGGTGATCATCATCCTATAAGCAATCTAATAGAAATTCTTCAGAATGAAAGGAAAAGACACTAGACAGTGGTTCAAAGTGGCATAAAGAAAGAAAGAAAGAAATGCCAGTATTATTGTAGTGTATTGATTAGTATGTATCTTCACAGCTTACTTCTTAAAAGTAAAAACTGCAAATAAATAAAAATAATAACACATTTTTGGTTTAAGACGTACAATGTACAAAGATACAAGTGGTAACAAGTACAAAAAAGGTGGGAGGACAGAGGGGTATAGGAAAAGTATATATGTATGTTTTTACAGTTAGGACAAAGAAGATATTTATATACTGATAAAGTGGTCAATTCAAGAAGACATAACAACTATAAAATATATATGCACATAAGGGCAGAACTAAAAATATATGAAGCAAATATTGAAAGAGTTGAAGGGAGAAATAGTTGTTTCTCCACTAATACAAGGAGATTTCAATCCACTACTTTCAATAATGGATAGAACGTCTAGGAAGTATATCAAAAAGGATATAGAAGACTTGAATGATACCAACTATATCTAACAGACATATACAGAACAGTTCACCCAACAGCAGCAAAATACACATTCTTCTCTAGTGTAGAAGAGACAGTGCAAAATCATCTCCAGTGATTTAGAAAAGTCATTTGACCAAATTCAGCACACTCTTTTAATAAAAACATTTACAAAACTAGGAATGGAATTTAAAATCCTCAACACAAAAAGGACCTGTATTACAAACCTAAAGCTAACAACAAACTCAAATGTGAAAGATGAAATGTTTCCCTCTAAGATTAGGAAAATCACAAGGATGCCCAGCCAACATTTATTCAACATTATACTGGAAGTTCTAGCTGCTGCAATAAGGCAAGAGAAAATGTATCCAAATTAGAAAAGAAGAAAAAAGTTTCATTATCTGAGGGTGAAATTATATTATACACAGAAAATTCTGAAAAATCCACAATAAAGCTACTAGAGATAATAAAAATATCAGATAATTGGAGGGGGAGAAGCTCAATAGTAAAAAATCAGTAGTGTTTCCATGCACAATAATGAACATTCTGAAGTGGTAATAAATTCAAAAATTCTACTTACAATAGGAAGGAAAAGAAATATATAAGTATAAAATTAACCAAGTATATAAAGCTTTTATGCACAGAAAACCACAGAGCATTACTAGAAGAAATAAAAAAGATTTAACAGAATGGAAAGACATTCATGTACATGGATTAGAATAATAAATATTAAGATATCAATTCTATCAAAAGTTTTTTACATATTCTACCCAATCCCAATCAAATTCTAATGACATTCTTCACAGAAATGGAAAAGTCAATCATAAAATTTACAGGAAAGGTTAGGGTCCCTGAGTCACGAAATTATCTTGAAAAAGAAGAATGAAGATGGAAGCCTCACACTTACTGATTTTAAAATGTATTTCAAATCTTTAGTAATCAAAATAACATGGCAATAGTGCAAAGACAGATGTATAGACCCATGCACTTGAATTAAGAATTCAGAAATATTCTCTCACATATATGGATAATTGACTGTCAAGTCCATTCAATGGGTTATGATTAGTCTCTTCAAACAATGATATTGTGAAAACTGAATGTATATATATATGCAAAAGCATGAAGGTGGGCTTCTACCTCATAAAGCATACAAAAAAAAAAAAAAAAAAAAAAAAACTCAAAATAGATCAAATGCCTAAATAGAAGAACCAAAACTAAATCTCCTAGAGGAAAACATAGTGAAGAATATTCAATACTTTGTGGTAAGCAAAGTCTACTTAGATTTTACACCAAAAGAACGAACATCAAAAGAAAATCAATAGAAATATAGACTTAATTGAAATTAATACTTGTGAATCAAAGAACTTCATTAGAAAAGTAAACAATGTATAAAATAGGAGAAAATATTTGGAAATGACATATCCAATAAAGGTTTAATTTCTAGAATATATAATGAAATCCTGCAGGTCAACAACAAAAAGACAACCTATTTTTAAAATGTACAAAAACTCTTAGGCATTTCTCTTAAAAGATATACAAATAACCAAACAGTACATGGTAAGATGCTCAACATCATCAGCCATTAGGGAAATTCAAATCCACTAGAATGCCAATTATATTTTTTTAAAATCTCTTCTTGTGCTGTGGAGGGCATAAAGAAATCAGAACATTCATTTATTGTTGAGGAAATGTAGAATAGTGCCACCACTGTGGGAAATAATTTGGCAGTTCCTCAGAAAGTTATGAAAAGAATAATCATCTGACCAGGAAATCCCACCTATTGGTATATACTCACAATAGTTAGTAGCAGAATTTAAATGGGTATTTAGACACCAATGCTGTGGCAGCATTGTCAACAAACACCAAAGATAGAAGCCAGCCAAGTGTCCATCAATAAATGATAAACACACGTGGTATGTACATACAATGGAATATTATTCACCCATAAAAAGGAATGAAGTTCTGATACATGCAACTACATGGATGAAATGAACCTTGAAGAAATATTTTGTGAAAAATAAACCAGACACAAAAAGACAAATATTGTTTCATATCATTGATATGAAATTATTAGAATAAGCAATTTCATAGAATCAGTATATAGAATGCAGGTTACCTGGAGTCAGGACGGCAATGAGTAATGGAGAATTAATGTTTAATAGATACATGATTTCTGTTTGGGTGATGGAAATGTTGTGGTAATGATTGGGATTGATGGTAGCAATTCATTGTGAATGAAATTAGCATCACTAAGTTTACATGTGAATGTGTTTAAAAGGGGAAATATTAAAATGTATATGTTAATAGTTTGTTTAAAAAGGCATAAGACTGTACAAAGCAGACAATGAACTCTAAGGTAAACTATGGGCTCTAATTAATACAATTATGAAAATATTCTTCCATCACTTTTAGCAACATTTCTACACTAGTGCAAATTACTATTAAAAGAGGGTACTTTAGGACACTGTCCTTCTGCATGAATTTTTTGTAAAACTTTTAAAATATATATATTTAAAAATAGCATACAATACCAGGGCAATGATTAATGAAGAAGGAAACTGATAAATTTAGTTAGAGAATTGTAATATATTAAATGACCCCAAAATTATTCCACAAATCCACCCTAGCAACAGCCATGTGGATTGATGGCTCATGTTCCTGGTGTATGGGGAAAAATTTAGACATTGACTAAAGGAATTGTGAGTATGTTCTTTAACCTGTCTGGTGGCTTCCTTAGGAATTGACTCTGGTGATTGCCTAAGAATCTCACGCCTTGGAAATTTCTCAAAGCTGTAGTGAATGCCTCCAGGTTAACATTGTTTAAAATAACAAGTGAAAATATAGTGGTAGAGCTGCCTAGGCAATGAATGATAGATGGGAAAGCAGCAGAGAGACTGAACAAGCTGATAAGGAAGAAGCTATGGAAGGTTATACATGGTGAAATAAAGTCTTTGAAAAGCCCTTTTGTATAACTGGCAATCTAAAAGACCACATGCATGTACAAGGATTAGTGCATTCTCAGAAAAGCCCAGAGAAGACTTTTGTCTCTGTCTGATATTTAGGCTCTGCCCAGTCAATAAGGGGAGTATAAGCAGAGTTGTAGAGAGCCTGACTAAGTGTTCAAGGAGTGTCCCAACACAGAGCAAGGAATGGAACAATACTTTTATTTTTTGCTGCCCACTTTTAACAAATCACTCTTACATCATAAGCAAAACACAAAGCTAATGGAATAGAGACTTGAGTGACCACATACAACAAAGAATACAGTATTTACAAAAAAGATAGTAACTCAAAAATAACCAAATGCATCAAAAACAAAGAGGAACAACAAATGCTGAGGAGAGGAGAGAATCTAATTTCCAGTGACACCACATTATATTATTCAAAATGTCCAGTTTTCAATTAAAAATTATAGTCCTGAAAAGATGTAAAAAGTATGTCCCATTTTCTGCAAAACAAAGAATATATAAAATCTGCTCCTGAAGAAGCTCACTTATTGATATATCTAGCAAAAGTCTTTAAAACAACTGTTTATATACTGTCAAAGAGTAAAATTGAAAATATGGGCAAAAAAACTATGGGAAATCAGGAGAATTATGTCTGGAAAATAGGGAATAATAAAGATGTAGAAATTACAAAGGAAGTTAATATAAATTCTAGGGTGTATAATACAATACTGATATGAAAAATTCACTAAAAGGATTCAAGAGAAGATTTCAGCAAGCAGAAGAAAGAATCAATGAACTAATAACTCAGTCAATTAAGATGATCTCATTTGGGAAGCAGAGAGAAAATGAAATACAGAAAAATAAACAAAGCCTAAGTGATTATGTGACATCTTCAAGTGTCTGAACATATGCATAATGGGAGTCAGAGACAGGAAAGAGAGAAGGGGACAAAAAGTAAATTTAAAGAACTAATTATGAAAAAGTTCCTAAATCACAGAAATTAAAACTAGGGATTAATATCATTTGAATATACACACAAAAATTCTTAACAAAATACTAGGAAACCCAATACAGAATTATATTTAAATAATTGTACAACATGATTAATGGAGATTTATCACAGTCATGAAAGGGTGATTCAAATTTGAAAATCAATCAGTACAATACACCCCTTTAATTGATCGAAAGAAAAGAAACATCATTATCAACTCAACTATTTGGAAAAGAATTGGAAAATGTCTAACTCTTTTTTCTTAGTAAAAAATTTCAAGAAACTTGGAAATAGGAAAATTACTTCAGTGTGATATACGTAATCTACAAAATCCTCAAAACTAAAACATACTTAATAGTGAAAGCCTGAACACTTTACTAATAAAATCAGGAACAGTATAGGATGTCTGTTCTCATCACTACTCAGCATTTTACTGGAAATGCTAACCCAGGGCATTAGAGAAGAAAAAGAAAGAAAAGGCATTCAAATATGTATCTCTATGTACAGGTGACATGATCTCATTTATGGCAAATCCTATAGAATCCATACATTAAATTCATACGCACAAACATAATTGTAAGAGATAATTAGCAGACTCATCTGGGAAAATGGTGCCAAAATAGGTAGGCAAAGTCTGACCCTCTCACAAAGAAGAGGGGAAAGAAATCAGGGACCTATGTAAAGGAGCTGCTTTGGATATATATAGAATGAGAGGGTGCTCTAGTTATCTAAGAAGGTACTGGAAAGATGAAGAAGCTAAGGGAAAACTGAAACCTAGACAACAGCCAGGAAATAGAATAAGAGGAAAGAAGTGTCAAAGGTAAACCTTACCACACACACAAAAACAACAAAATAAAACCCTAGAGTGGAAAAAGAAGCTAACCAATCTAATAAACCCTTTAAGACAAACAAATGCCTAAACACTAACAAAAAATTACAAGTCATACCAAGAAACAGGACGACATGACCCAGTCTAATCACTAACTAAAGAACAGGAGGAGATGCAGACCATGGAACAACTAATCAAAGCTGTCCAAACAAATATCATTAATCAAACTAATGAAGTGAAGAAAGAGATTGAGGATATTAATAAGACAGTAGGAGGGGGCGAAGCCAAGATAGAGGCAGAGTAAGGAGCTCCTGGAGTCAGCTAGTGCTACAGGGCAGTTAGTAATCACCTAGAGCTATCTAAAGCACCTGTTTGAGGGCCCCAGGAGACCAGAAAAGTATCCTGCAACATCATTGAAAGTATGGAAGAAGGAGATTTGCCATTTGCAGAGAGGATTTGTGAATAGTGACCTCCACGCAGCGGAGGTCAGTGCCCATGGAGAAAGCCGCCTTGGGAGCTATTCTGTGGCTGAAGTTGGAAGCTCCATCTCCCAAAAATAATGGGAGAGGAACACACGGTGTGGCACCGACTTCAGCTACTGATTAGTAAATTAGCAAATAGTATAACTTTGTATACACCCTGCTGTCAGCAAGGTTTCATTGTTTCGTGAATGTGGGCTATCTATGTTATATTTCACTGTTAATCAGTTTAATTTTTGGTCATATTTCTTTATTAAATGTTTCAATAAAATGTGTGACTCTACATAAACCAATTTTAAGGTGAATGTTTCCTAATTCTTCCTTCCTTCCATCATTAAACCACAAACATATTTGAGCCCAAGCAGGGTATCAGGTACACTGAGATATGGTGGTAAAAAAAAAAAAAAAAAGAGGCCTAGGTCCTGCCAAACTGCAGAGCTTTAGAGCTTATGATTCTTTGGGAGACTCCCAGAAAGCAGAAATTACAATAGCATGGGGTTCTATGAAAGCACATGAGAGGGATATGCAGCAAAGTCAGGAAAGGGTAAAGAAAGACCTCCTAGATAAAATACATAAAGCTTTGGGCCTCAAGGGTAAGTCCATGGTGTGAATAAGCATGAAATTGTGGTGAGAGCATCCTGAGGAAAGGGAATATATAAAATTTATTTATTGAATTCCTATTGTGTGCAAGCCACTGTACTGAGCACTGAGAGGGTAAAAGGACAAATACAAGATATGAACCTGGAAAGATAAAAATGGGGAAGATCAAGAAAATTCTTACAGCCATGTTAAGGCTTGATGCTAAGGACAATGTGAAAAATATAGAAAGGTCTTTTAAACTAATGAGTGATGCAGTAAGTATTGAATTTTAGAATAACTCTAGGTTTAATGTGCATAAAAGACTTGAAGCGGGAGAGCAGTAAGAAGGTTATACCAATGATTTAGGTGTAACAGTAAGTAAATCTAAAGAGTGTTGGTACCAGTGGGGATTCACATATGGTGGACAATGTTTTGTCCACCATTAATATTCTCCACTAGATCAGTGTTCCCATGTCCCAGCTGATTTAAGTCTGGGCTGCTAACAACTTAAACACCATCCTTATCTGGACATTGGTACCAGATAAAATGAGAGCTATCTCACCTGGGGGATATTCCTACTGCAGCAGGGCCAACTAGTGCCAAATGATTGATTGGCAGAAGAATAAAAAATGCTAGACCTGTTGAATGATGTTGACCCACTCAGATTGGAATATGTTTATATTAAGAAAAAATAAAAAATAAAAAAATAATTTAAAAAAGTGAATATTCTGGAGGTGAAGATAGACACAAGTGTTTATAATGAAAGTCTATAAAGTGTCAATCAGTATGAATTTAAGGGTACCTACTTCAGACTCACCTCCTTATCCAATGATAATAAGACAACATAAATATTTTCTAGAAAAAGGAAAAAAAAGTATGTCTAAAAGAATAAAACTCATATTAGCATCAAATCTTTCATCTGCAACAGTAGAAATTGGTAGTGTGTGAAACAAAGTTTGGATGACCTCAGGGTAAGAAAATATAACCTTTAATTCTATATCACCCAATCCTCATTTAAATGTGATAATTAAATATGTTTTCGTCAAAGAAAAGACTCAAAAATTTTACTGGTTAAATACCATAAATAAGATACCTATCTAAAAATGTATGCCATCAAATCAAAACAAAACAAAAAATACAGTAAAGAGTATAATAAGAAACAGAAGAAAATGAGAGGAACATTTTTAGTGTGAAAGTTGAGATTTAAACCAAAGTTTTAATAATGCTCTTTACACTTTTTTTCCCATGGAACAAATCACCCTGCTCTGTTTGGCAGTGAAAAAGAATTTTTGTATAGTCAAAATATTGTAACTGCATTGAGAGTCAAATTTTTGGAATCATTCTACGTACAAAGCAGATATTATTTAATTATAATAACAACAAAATGTAAGCAGTATAAAACTTGTTATATTAAAAATAAAAATATACAAAATCAAGGTGAAATTGATCAATCAGTACACTAAACTTGTCACCTTTCATTGTGAGGTATTAATAAATAAATTATGTATAAATTTGAGAAATCAAAAACAAAAGAATAGAATAATGACATCAGCATGATATTAAAGTAAGAAGGTACAATCCTTTACCCCCTTCAACAAACATTGAAAAATAAGGAATAACTAGCAGAATGAACTTTCTTAGAAATTGTGGAAATCTGTCGAAATGTTACAATAACTAAGAAAAACTACTGAATCAAGAAAAGACAAGAACAAATGGCAGCAAAACCTCATGACACCTTTACCACCCACTCCTAATCCTCCTGAGTTCCATGTGACACCAACATTTTCTTTCAGTTTGGATTGTTTTCTTTTCTTGGTTCTGCTACAATTCATCTGGTGGTTGTCTGACACTCATTTATGCCTCACCTGTCCCAGAAATTGCATTGGGCAGGAAAGGGGCTGACACACTAAAACACTGCAAGATAACAATTGAACCACTGTTGCATGGACAAAGGATAACAACTTGGGACATACAATTTGAAACCCAGGTCTGTGAAAAAAACTGCAGTTTTCTGGGGGAAAATGGAGCACTGGAGTGTCCTTGTATGCAGGAGAGTTTAAAAGGTAATACGTACTAGCACAGGGAAAGACTCATGCAGAAAAATACTTGAGAAGGCCTTATGCCTTCACATCAGAAAGGGAATGCTGGCAAAGTGCCAAAAGAGACCAATCCAATTTTTCCTTCAGTTTTTCCTTTGTTGCCTTCTGACATTCATGAAATTACCACCATAATACTAGTACATAAAAACTAAAACAAAGGTATATAGCCTTTGCATAGTGTGAAAATTCAGTATATAAACAGAATACAATAGTCATTAATGACTAAAAGGGGGGAAATTAACAAACCCTGTAGAAGTAGGAGAATCTAATTCTCATTGACAGCAAATTAAAATATTCAAAAGTCCAGATTTCAACAATAAAATCACATGTTATGCAAAATGCCACAGGAAAAAAAGAAATAAGAACAGAAAAAGAAGAACAAACAAACAAACAAAAACAGAAAAAGAATGAATAAAGCTGAACAGAGTCAAAAGAATCTGTGGAAAACATCAAGTGTACCAATATTCACATTAAAGGGGTTCCAGAAGAAGAAGAAAGAGTGAAAAGGGAAGAAAAACATTTGAAGAAATAATGGCTGAAAACTTTCCAAATTGACAAAAGATATAAATATACATACCCAACAATCTCAATGAACTACAAATAGAATAAATTCAAAGAGACCCACAAAGAGACACATAATAAAACTGTTGAATATCAATAACAATGTAAGAATTGTGAAAGACGCAAAAGGGAAGCAACACCTCATGAACCAGGAATCCTCAATATTAAGTGTGACTTTCTCTTCAGAAGCCATGGAGATAGAAAACAATGGATGGCACTTTCAATATTCTGCAAGAAAATAAATACCAACCAAAAATTTTATATCAGTAAAACTAGCCTCAAAAAATTGAGATAGGAGGCAGATGTGGCTCAAATGGTTGGGTGTCTATCTCCCATATGGAGGGACCTGGGTTAGATCCCTGGGACCTCCTGGTAAAAATAAAGAAAATTATAGAAGGTGCGTGGGCTACCAGGACCTGTAAGCAGGTGCAGCACAATGCCCCGTGCGCGGGTGCACTGCCAGTCCCCGTGAATGGGTGTGCTATCAGGCCCCGTGAGCAGGTGGGCTGTCAGGCTTCACTGAGCCATACAGCAAGATGATGACATAACAGAGAGTGACACAAGGGAGAGCCAAGATGAGACCCGTGGAAAAACCAGGAACTAAGGTGGTGCAGGTGGTAGGACACCTTTCTCCCACATCAGAGGTTCTCAGGATCAAATCTCGGTGAAGACAGGAGGATAAGGATAAGAAGACAGGGCAAGAAACAGACAAAGACAATTGCCCAGTGGATGAACAGAGAAATAGCAATATGGGGGGAAGGGACAGGGGTAAAAATGTATAAAAGTTAATAAATAAATAACTAAATTAATCTTTTTAAAAAAAAGTGAGAGATATAGAAATTTCCACATAACCAAAAGCAGAAGGAGCCCTAAACAAAATGCTAAAACGTATTCTTCAGATTTGAATGAAAGAAAATTAGATCATAGCCTAAACTATAACAAGAAATAAAGATCTTAAGTAAAAGTCACTAGATGGGTAAATAGAAATGCCAGATTATGGTATTATGCTTTGTAACAACACTTTTTGTTGCTTACATAATCTAAAATAAAAATGCAGAAAAATTAATTAAAATATATGGTTTGGGACACACAAAGAAAAAACATGGCAGGTGAAAAAAGCAATATAAAGGAGAGGGTTGGAATAGAATAGAATAATAGATTGAATATGCTACTGAAATTAAGAATATAATAAATCAAGCAAAATTGTTCCAGACTTAAAATGTTAAAATATATACAGAAAAAGAAATGAGAATTGATTCTAAATGTCACTCAAAAAAGATAAACTAACCCCCCAAAAAGGAATCATGAAATAAATGAGGGAAAAAATATTACAAAATTTACAGAAATCATTTGCAAAATGTCAGAATTAAGTCTGGCATTATCAGTAGTTACTTTCTATGTAAACACATTAAATTCTCTGATCAAAATAAGATACTAGAATAATAGAGAAGAAGGTATGATGCACCTATATATTCTTTATAAGAGGCTCATCTTAAATACAAATATAAAAATTAGTGGCAAGTTAAAATATGGAAAATATCCTATGCAAATAGCAAACAAAGGAGAGCTGGGGTGGATGAAACAATATAAGAAAAAATAGATTTTTAGTCAAAAACTGTTACAAAGGACAAATTAAGGACACTATATATTGAACAATTTGTCAATTTAGCAAAATGATTTTAGGAATGATAAACATATTTGCAATTAACAGAACCCCATTATGTGATGGGATTATTCATAAAATTCTAGGGAGAAATTAATGTGTTTTTTTTTTATTATTATTAATTGCAGTGGGCTTTAATGAACCACACTCAAGAAAAGCCAAAGACCAGATAACTACCCTGTTCAATTTTAGGAAAAATTTCATGAAGAATTAACACAAATCCAACTCAAACTCTTCCAAAAATTGAAGAGAAGGGAACATTTCCTAAATCATTCTCTGATGCCAACATCACCCTAATACAAAGAAAATAAATATACAAGATAAGAAAATCACAGGCTTGTATAGCTAATGAATAAAATATTTAGAGAGTAAAAATAAAATATTTAAAAATAATAAAAAATTCTCAACAAAACAGTAGCAAATCAATCCCAACAGAAGATTAAAAAAATATACACCATGATCAAGTGGGAATTATCTCAGGTATGCAAGGCTATTGCTTATTTTCATTACTTGAATGAAGAAAAAAATCATCTCCCATGATGCAGAAAAGGCATTTGCTAAAATCTCTCCTTGATAAAATGGTTAGCAAACTTGAAATATAAGAAAATTTCTTCAACATGAAAAAAAAAAGCATACATGAGAAACCTGGAATTAATAACATAACAATGGTGAGAGACTGAAAACATTCCTCCTAAGATTAGGAGCAAGGCAGGATGCCCACTGTCACCAATGTTATTCAACATTTTACTGGAAGTGCTAGCCAGAGAAATTAGGCAAGTAAAAGAAATAAAAGACTTTAAAGTTGGAAACTAACACATGAAACTTTTTGTATTTGCTGGTGACATATTGCTGTATAGAGAAAAGCCTGAAAATTCTATAACAAAGACATTAGGAAAAAAAAAATGAATGAAGCAAAATGGTGAGGTAAACAAGCAACATTAGGGAGTTACAGGAAGATGGCATCTGAGTACACAGGCAGGGTTCAACTCTCTCACAAAAACAATGGAGAAAGAGAAAAAGCTGTCCAACGGACCTGCTCTGGGGGTCAGCAGACCACGACACTGCTATGCAACTCCCAGGAAGTTAAAAGACAGAGAGATGGAGAACCCAAAACAAAAAATGTGAGTTACCAAACAACCATGGTAAGCAGGAAGGGATCCCCACCCCCAACCTCAAGACATCAAGCTGGGTTAAAAACCCTGGCTCACTGCTGCCAAGTAAGAGGGGGAGCAAATGTCTTCCTCCCTGTCAGCTGTTAACAAGGAAAAAGATAGGGGGAGCTGTTGAGATTATCCTCAGTGAATTTGGCCAGCAGAGACTGCTTTGAATTCCAGCTCTAGCCAAACCAAAACAAAAGAAAGCAGAGATTGAAACACCTCCTTGGAAAGGTGTACCAATGAGCACCATCTTCTGGCTGGTCAGGAAGTGGCATGGACACAAACTGCTTTTGGGTTTCTCTTTACCTAACTCCTGGGAGAAAATTTAACCTCGATAGTGACTTCCTGGCCTGATTTTAATAAGTTAAACTGGGCAAATTTAAAGACTTAGAATAAGTTGATTCAAATATCAAAGAATAGCTGTGCAAAAAATATATATTGGTAAGAGAAAAATTGGCCATCAGAGTAGATTCACCAACATATAAAGATGCCTAGACATCAGAAAAACATTACAAATCATAAAAAAAAAAACAAAAAAAAACAAAACAGGAAGAGATTGCCCAGCCAACGGAAAAACCAAATATCCTGAAGAGATACAGGATTTAAGAAAATTAATAAATGCTAATCACACAGCTCTCCTAAATCAGTCCAAAGAATTGAAAGAAATTATGACTAAAGTGAAAAAGGATAATAAGAAGACACTGGATGAGCATAAAGAACAATGAGGTGGGAAGAAAGTGATATGATATATTTAAGGTACTGAAGGAGAAAAACTGTTGGCTAAAAATTCTGTATCTGGCAAAGCTGTCCTTCAAAAAATAATGGTGATTTCAAAGTCTTCACAGACAAACACAAACTGATAGAATATGTAACCAAAAGACAAGAATTACAAGAGATTCTAAAAGGAGTGCTGTAGTCTGAAAAGAAAAAACAATGGAGGGAGACTTGGAGAAGAGGGTAGAAATGAAGACTATTAAAAAAGGTAAATTAAAGGGTAAAAAGGCAGACAATAGTATGATATGACAACAGAAAGCCAAAGTCAAAATGCATGAAGTAAATAATGCCTATTTGGTAATAAAATGGAATGTTAATGGCTTGACCTCTCCAATCAAAAACATAGGCTGAACGCCCATACGGGTGAAATCTATGATAAGGTGGAACTGAGTAGTTGTGCAGTGAGGGGATATGACAGAGGTGTAGTGATGCTATTGGGTTGTGTGGTGCAAGTTTGACAAGGGGGTAGGGTGGGGAGCGTGGGTTGGATGATCCATGGAACTTGGGGAGGGTTGGAGGAAGGAGCAGGTGAACACTGGGGATTGGTGGGTATGTGGTTGAAACTACAATGTTGGGAAAGCACTTTTGGCAATATGACAAGGAAGGGTTACGGATTAGGGTGTTGGATGCGGGACATTAGAAGAAGATGCACCTGGGGCAGTCTTCTAAGAATGTGCCAGTGATCATTTTGTCGTAGTGTGTCGTATCAGTGGGTGGATACTTACACAATGAGCAGGAAGGAGGTGGACTCCTATCCTGGGGAGGCCCGATATGTTCTCAAACAGAGGGGCGGGTGACTCTAGAGAACCTGGGAGGTTTCTAATAGGTGAAAACAGACCACTGTGCCAAGCCCTCAGTGATGTTGCAATTAACTATGAATATTTTCCTTCAAAGAGTGAAGCTTGATGGTCGCCTTAGACTCAGAGGGGAGGGCAAGGGAGGAATAGAATAGATGGAAGAGGAGGTATTTATGGGTCAATGGAAGTGTTCTTCATGTTCTTGCAATGTTGGATACAGGCCATGTTAAATTTCAGCAAAAATTTATATAAGTGTGTGGTCTAAAATGTAAACCATAATGTTAACCATTGACCATGGTTGGCAGCTATGTTTCAGTTTTTGTACATCAGTTGTAATAAATGTACTATCCACATGTAAAAAGGTTATTAATATGGGGAGGGGGAAAAGGGGGAGGATGTTGGGAATATGGGAGTCCCCAATATTCTGTATGTGATTTTACTGTGACGTAAAACTTCTTTGAAGACAAAACGATAAAATTAAGACACTGGGGAAGAAATGGCAGAAAATATCACTGTACATACAGGACAAGAGATATTATAGTGATGAAAGGCAAAATGTCAAAATTTTTTAAAAATATTTTTCATTATTTTTTATTATCCCAATTTTTAAAATTTAATTTAGTTTTTCTATATTATTATGTATTTTCTTATGTTAAAACCTATCATTATTTTGTTTTCCTATTAATTGACTTTTGTGATATTCTTTTCTTGATTTCTGAAGAAGTTTTGGATCACAGAATGGTTACAACAGTGACAGGGAAGGATCATTGGTGTGGGGTCTCAATGATGGGGGATACATGGGAGGAAGTTCACCTGGGCATACATATAAGGTATATAATATGTTCAAATGTTCATGGAGCATTGCCACAGTGTGTAGAGATTCACACAATAACTGAAAGAGTGTTGAATTCCCATAATGGGGAGCTCTGCCACATTCTCTAGTGGAACAGCAACAATCCCCCAAGCAGAGGTTGGTGAAGAAGGATGGTCCATTGGTGGGCCCTTGATCCTGACAACTATGCTTATGAGCCTTTGCTCTTGAAATTGCAATTTAGCCTAGTGTTGTAGGGTGCCTAAGAGTTACCTCCTGAGGGCCTCCATATTGCTCAAATGTGGCCTCTGTCTAAGCCAAACGCAGCACATAAATGCATTACCTTCCCTCCAGTGTGGGACATGGTTCCCAGGGATGAGACTCTCTGGCACTGAGGGATTACTACCAAGTACCAACTAGGAATGCAACTGGAAAAAAGACCTTGAATAAAAGGGGGAAAATGTAAAGACAAATGAGTTTACATGGCTAAGAGACTTCAAAGTGAGTCCAGAGGTCATCCCAGAGATGATGCTTATGCACATCTCAGCAAGATCTTGTAGACTGCCAAGGTAGATACTACCCCAAGTAGAGAAGCTCCTGAGGGCTTGTGGAGACACCCAGTTCTTATGGTCATGGCTAATAGCTCTGGAGTTTGGGGCCTTGTCAGTGGGCCCTAGTTTGGAGTTTGCGTTCCCAAGTGTGACAGAGTTGGACTCAGTTGTAACTTCTCTACACATGCCTCTTCTGTCCCTTATATTTGAATCTATAGTTGGTTCTGGAGTTGGTAGGTATATGCCCAAGAGACTTGAATCTTTGTGCTGTCCATGTGCTAGCTGGGCCCTGAGCATCAACGGAGTTGCAACATCTTCTCTTCAGTTCATTGGACTCACCCAGGACAACTAACAAGGAGGTTGGGATGATTAACCATCATACCAAGAAGCCGACAGAGTCTGCAACTGCAAGCAAGAGTCCTAGCTATCACTGAATGGGATCGAGGCCCCCTCTCAATTGGAGGTTGAGTGGGCATCACCATCCCAGAATCCTTATGATTGCGGAATAAAATATGGACTACAGTGGACTTACTGGAATTCTGATGTAGACTTATTTTGATTCTAGCAATAGAAGAAGTTGTATCATTGATGTGCAGACAGTAGCCACTGGAGGTGCTGACAGCAGGGAGAGGGAAAAAGAGGTATAATATGGGGGCACTTTCAGGACTTGGAATTGTCCTGAATGACATTGCAACAACAGATATAGGCCATTATATATCTTGCCATAACCTACAGAATTGAGTGGGTGAGAGTGTAAACTACAATGTAAACTATAAGCCATGCTTAGTGGCAATGCTCCAAAATGTGTTCATCAATTGCAATGAATTTTCCATACTAATGAAAGAAGTTGTTAATGTGGGGCAAAGTGGGAGGTGTGGGGATTGGTGCATATGGGAATCTCTTGTATTTTTTTGTGTAACGTATTATGTAATCTAATTATTTTTTAGCAAACAGTAAAAAATATATTTTAAAAAATAGGCTAATAGAATAGCTGAAAAATACGAGCCATCTATATGTTGTCTACATGAGACTCACCTCAGATGTAAGGACACAGCCAGGTTAAAAGTGAAAAGTTGTAAAAAGATATTCCATACAAATAGTAACAAAAAAAAAAAAAAAAAAAAGACCTGCCATAGTGGTACTAATATCAGACAAAATAGATTTTAAATGCAAAACTATTATAAGGGATGAAAAAGGTCATTATATATTAATAAAAGTGACAATTCACCAAGAAGATATAACTATACTAAATATTTGTGTGCCAAATCTGAGTGCCCCAAGATATATGAAAAATGTGCTTGCATAACTGAAGGGAGAAAGAGATGTCTCTATAATAACAATTGGAGATTTCAATACAGACTCTCAGTATTGGTTGGAACATCTGGAAAAAGGATAAATAAACAGAGAGCTTGACAAATATGATAAATGAACTAGACCTAATAGACTTCTATAGAGACTTGTACTCCAAAACAGCAGGACATACATTCTTTTCAAGCACTCATGGACCCTCCTCCAAGATAGACCATTTGTTGGGTCACAAAACAAGTCTCAATAAATTTAAAAAATTTAAAATTATACATATAACTTTCTCTGATCATAACAGTATGAAACTGAAAAGCAATGATGGATGGAAAAAGGGAAAATTAATAAATATATGGAGATTAAACAACCCACTCAAAATAATCAATGGGTAAAAGAAGAAACTGCAAGGGAACTCAGCAAGTATCTTGAGACAAATGAAAATGAATAAAGAACTTATCAAAACCCACGGCACACAGCAAAGGAAGTGCTGAGAAGGAAATTGATAGCCATCAATGCTACAGTTTAAAAAAAAAAAGGAAGAGCTTAAATTGAAGATCTAAGTGCATACCCAGAAGAATTAGAAAATAAACAGCAAACTAATCCGAAACCAAGCCAAAGGAAAGAAATACTAAGGATTGGAGCAGAAATAAATGAAACCAAGGGAAAAAAAAACAAAACAAAACAAAAAAACACAAAACAATAGTGAGAATCAACAAAAACAAAAGTTGGTCCTTTGAGAAGATCAACAAAATCAACCAACCCATAGCTAGACTGATGAAGAAAAAAAGAGAGAAGATGCAAATAAATTAAATCAGAAATGAAAGGGTGAAGTTTATACTTACCCTACAGAAATAACAGAGATCATAAGAGGATACTGTGAACAACTGTATGCCAAAAAAGTCCCTAAAGAAACCAATCACAAGTGAAGAGATTGAAACAGTCATCAAAAACCTCCCAAAGATGAAAAGCCTAGGACCAGATGGCTTCACAGGTGAATTCTACCAATCATTCAAAGACGATCTAGTACCCATCTTGTTAAAGCTCTTCCAAAAAATTAAAGAGGAAAGAATGCTGCAAAACTCATGCTATGAAGCCAACATCACCATAATAGTGAAACCAGATAAACATACTATGAAAAAAGAAAATTACAGACCAATACCTCTAATGAATTTAGATACAAAAATCCTCAACAAAATAGTTGCAAATATAATCCAACAAAACATTAAAAGAATTATACAGCACAATCAACTGGACTTTTTGCCTCATATGCAGGGGTGGTTTGACACCAAAAAAATCAATTAGTTTAATAAACCACATTGATAAATTGAAGAATAATCACATGATCCTCTCAATAGATGCAGAAAAGGCATTTGACAAAATACAGCACCCTTTCTTGATAAAAACACTCCAAAAGATGGTAGCAGAAAGAAGTTTTATCAAATAATGATAAAGCGCATATATGAAAACCCTAAAGCTAGCATTGCAGTCATAGGTGAAAGATGGAAAGCTATCCTGCTGAGATCAAGAACAAGACAAGAATGCCCATTCTCACCATTGCTATTCAGTATTGTGCTAGAAGTTCTAGCTAGAGGAATTAGGCTAGATAAAGAAATAAAAGGGACAGAAATACGAAATAAAGAAGTAAAACTTTCCCTCTATGCTGATGATATAATCGTATATCTAGAAAATACTGAAACATCCACAACAAAACTATTAGAACTAATAGATGAATTCAACAGAGTGGTGGGATAGGAGATTACTATTAAAAATCAATAGTGTTTCTATACACTACTGATGTACACTCTGTGGAAGAAATGAGAAAAAAATCCATTTAAAATAGCGATTAAAAATACCAGATATTTAGGAATAAACTTAACCAAAGACATAAAGGACCTATATTCAGAAAGCTACAAAACATTGCTGAAAGTAACCAAAGAAGACTTAAATAAATCGAAAGACATTCTGTGTTCATGGATTGGAAAACTATATATCATTAAGATGTCAATTCTACCCAAAGTGATTTACAGATTCAATGTAATCCTAATAAATATCCCAACAGACTTTTTTGTATAAATGGAAAAGCCAATAATCAAATTTATTTGGAAGGGTAAGGGGTCTTGAAGAGCCAAATATGTCTTAAAAAGAACAAAGTTGGAGGAGTCTCATCTTATGAGTTTAAGGCATCTTATTATACTTAGCTACAGTGGTAAAAACAGCATGGTACTAGCATAAGGACAGTGAGAGTGACTAATGGAACCAAATTGAGAGCTCAGAAATAGACCCTCACAACTACAACTGAGTGATTTTTGTCAAGGTGTTCAAGCCCTCCCAGAACAGTCTATGAAAAAAATGGAGCTGGGAGAACAGGATAGCCATATCCAAAAGAAAGAGGACCCCTATCTCACACCTTATAGAAAAATTGCTCAAAATGTTTAAGGACCTAAATATAAAAATGATAACCATAAAGCTACTAGAAGAAAATGTAGGAAAACATCTTCAAGATCTTGTGGTAAGTGGTAGTTTCTTAAACCTTACACCTAAAGCACAAGCAACAAAAGAAAAACTAGATAACTGAGACCTCCTCAAAATTAATCACATTTGATCCTCAAAAGGCTTTGTCAAAAGGGTGATAAGGCAGCCAAGTCAATGTAGAAAATATTTGGTAATCACGTGTCTCATAAGGGTTTTTTATACACGATATATAAAGAGATAATACACCTCAACAATAAAAAGAGAGGGAAGCGGCTGTGGCTCAATCAGTAGGGCTACCGTTTACCATATGGGAGGCCCCGGGTTCGGTTCCCGGGGCCTCCTGGTGAGGGCAGGCCCGCCCATGCGGCGTGGTTGGCTGACCCGGCGAGCACAAGCAGCAAGGGGGAGATAAATGAATAAATAAATAAAATCTTTAAAAAAAAAAAAAAAAAAAAAAACAATAAAAAGAGAAACTACCCAATTGAAAAATGGGCAAGATAATTGAAAAGACAATTATCCAAAGAAGAAACACATGAGAAGAAACACATGAAAAAATGTTCAATGTCACTAGTGATTAGGGTAATGCAACACAAAACTACAGTGATATATCATTTCACATCTATTAGACTGGACAGTATTAATATTCAGAAACTAAATATTGGAGAGGATGTGGAGAGATAGGAATGCTTACTCACTGTTAGTGGGAATGTTGAATGGTAAAACCACCGTGGAGGACTGTTTGGCAATTTCTAAGGAGGTTGAATATAGACTTGCCATGTGATCCGCCAATACCATTTCTTGATATATACCCAGAAAAAGTGAGAGCAGTGACACAAATAGATATCTGCACACCAATGTTCATAGCCATGTTATTCACAATAGCCAAAAGATGGAAATAACCCAGGTGTCTATCAACTGATCAATGGATAAACAAACTGTGGCATATACACAACAATGGAATTTTATGCAGCTATAAGAAGAAATGAAGTTGTGAAGCATATGACAACATGGATGAACCTGTATGTTGAGTGAAAAACGCCGGACACAAAAGGCCAAATACTGTATGATTACCCTATTATCAACTAAATATATTATGTAAACTCATGGAATTAATAATTAGAATATAGGTAACTGGAAAACAGAATGAGGGTATAGAATGGAAAGCTAAGGGTTTATCTGTGCAGAAGTGGTAAAAGGTTTTTTGTACATCTTTGGAAGTGAATGGAAGTGATGAGAGTATACCTTGGTGTTTGTGACTAACAGAGCAATTATATGGGTATGACAGTGGTTGAAAGAGAAAGTCTAAGGACATGTATGTTACTAGAAGGAAAGTTAAAAAATGTAATATGGGATGTATAACATGGTGAAACTTCATGTAAAATATGAATATGGGTGATATTGCATATATAAGACTGCTTTACAAAATATAAATACAAATACACTAGAGAGAAGGAAACAGAATAGCAGCTACCTATGGAAGGGAAAGCATAAAGTGATTGACAGGTAATGAGTTTTATTTGCTTGTTTGGTTTCTGTTTTTTTTTTTTATCATTATTATTTCAGGACTAATGAAAAATACTATAAAATGACTAAAATGATGAATGCACAACTATGCAATTATACTGAATACCATTGTTTGCATATTTTGGATGGATTTATGCCTTATTAAAATGAATCAATAAAATTTAAAAAAATAAAAAATAAAAAATAAAGAAGCAACATGAAAAAAAATCAGTAGTGTACATGTACATTAGTAATGAACATTGTGAGGAGGAAATAAATATGAAAACCCCATTTACAATAGTGTCTAAATGGATCAGATATCTAGGAATAAATTTAACCAAGGATGTAAGGACTTTGAACATGGAAAACTACAAAACATTATTGAAATAAATTTTAAAAAGACAAATAAATGGGAGGTTATTCCATGCTCATGGATTGGAAAGCTAAATATTAAGATATCAGTTCTACCCAAAGCGATTTACAGACTCAACACAAACCTAATCAAAATTCCAACAGCTTTGAGGATTCACATTTGCCTATTTTAAATCCTGACAAAGCTACAGTAATCAAACAGCATTGTACTGGCACAAAGAAAGACATATAGACAAATGGAGTAAAATTGAGAGCTCAGAAATAATCACATCTATGGCCAAATGATTTTCAACAAGTCCATGCAATGGGGAAAGAATGCTTTCTTAAACAAATGATTCTGGGAAAACTAGATATCCAAATGCAAAACCATAAAGTTAGACACCAAATTAACATCACATACAAAAATTACTTCAAAATAAACCAAAGTCCTAAATATAAACATCCTTATGAATCTTCCATTAGAAAACATAGGGAAAACTACATGATAGAGAGGAGGCGGCAAGATGGCGTTGGTGTAGGAGGGCGCACACTGCAAGCTCCCAGAGCAAGGCGGATTGGGGACGGGGTCCTGCCCGGGGGTCTGTGCTGTGCACCCATGGAGTGAGAAGCTTGGGACATCTATCTGCGCGGATCGGCGGCATGGACCGAATGGTGGAGATTCGTGAGTTTTGAGGCTGCCGGTGGAGGTTGGCACAGGCGGCTGAGCCCCGCGGTTACGGAAATAAAAAATAAAACTGCCATTTGGAGCCGTGGGCGGGGCGGAAAAGTTTTATTTTCTGGGGAGCTGGCTGCCTGGCGCCCCTTGGACCTTGGGTGAACAGAGCAAACAAGCTAGTCAGCACCCGGTGAACCGGAGGGGGGACTTTGGTCGGGGAACGCAGCTGATTTCCCTAGCCACCCAGGGATAAGACCCGGGCCGCTGCGGAGCCAGGAGGAAGGGACACTTCCCAAAGAAGGGAGGGTTCGGTTGGAAGACAGGGAAGGGTATTTTATATTTTTAGACATCGATCTGGCTGCCTGCACCGCCCCATAGCTTTGGGGAGTAGATAAGCCGACCTGAAGCAGCATTAGGCTGAGAGCAGATGCAAATCTGCACTCAAACTGATTTACTTAGCAGCCCGGTGACGCTCGAGCTCGGCTCCAGAAGGGGCGGAATCGGCCGTCTTTAGCACTCCTCACTGACTAACAACAGAGCTACAGCTAACCTGGGGAGTCCGGAAAGTGGGACGTGCTTGATAAATTTCCACAGGCCCAGCTAGGGTCCCTTCTGTAAGGGGGTTGGTCTAGAGGAGGAATTATTTTGGGTCCTGCATTTGGCTAATAAAAAAGGGAGGTCACCTCAACAAATGAAAAATAAATTCTTTTTAATTTAGTTTAATAGCTAAAAGCTGCTTCAGGACCTGCATATAGAACCCTGTGGGGAAATTCATTGATACACACAAGTAGGTAGGAAGGATCCACGTGGACCCTAGGGGAATCATTGACCCCCCTTAGCTCTGTTTGACTGCTTGCCTGCGTGAATCATGGGTTTCTCTCTGTTACTTTCTGGTCTATTGCTATTATTCCCATTTTCCTCCCCCCTTCCTTTTTCCTTCTATTTTTTTTAAATAGGTGCTGCCAGCTGGTCGCTTATTTGCTGGGCTTCTTATTCAGTAATTTCCCACTCGCTGTATATATTGATTCTGTATTACAAACTATCGCTTATCCTTCCTGCATGTTTCTGCCTTCTGTTTTCTGTTGTGGCTCTTAGAGACAACATTTTTTCATAGGCCCACAACTTAAGGGTGTCAATTTATATCCCATCTATTTTGTTTCCTTCTTCTTTTTTCTTTTTTCTTTTTTTTTAATTAGTATTAACTTTTTCCTTTCAGACCTTTCTCTACTATTTCTCTACCTCCTCATAATTCTAGCCTTCTAAATCACTATATATATATATTCCTCCATTTGTTTTCCCAGTCCATTATAGGAACTCCATATTTTTTCCTAGTACTCTACACTGCCTACACAAGTTAAATATTCATCTCATTAAGTCTCATTTTGCCCCTCTTCTAACTTTTATCAACATTTTTATTATCCTTCTGCCTTCCTTACATCTTTTGATTCCGCTGGCCCTAACCTTTTGCCTTCAAGGGAACATAGAAAGAAGTAAGGAAATAAAATAAGAAGAAAAACTGCCAAAGAGAAAACTTAACTCACACGCAGAACCAACAGCTAAATAAAATTCTAGAGCATAGAGAAAAGCTAATCAACTGAACAAACCCATCAA